>WOFM01000561.1:113812-351950 GCA_011428145.1 Ericerus pela | reverse complement strand
GAATAATAATTTATATAATTTCGGGAAAAAACGGACAGAAAAATACACGTAGCCTAAGATTCTAGGCTACGAGAGAATTTTTACAATACTTATTTTCTAAAACCACGGACAGTCGATTTTATCGGGGAATTTTTCTAAAATTTCGTTTATTATTATATAATTTCGAATTTTCAAGATGCCGCATGCGTCAGAGAAATATGCGAGTAATAGTGAAGTGAATGAGAATTGAGGATAATTATCACAAAACGATGGTAATTAAAATGCCTGTTGTTCATTCGGGTTAAAAACCGGCTCTTATATTCGTTCTCATACCACTCATTTGTTTTTGTATAAGCTTTTCCCCCCATCGTTTAAGTTCGTTTTGTGTCTAACCTTAACCACATTAACTCTTTACCATCACTATTCGCAGCCATCATCGTCACCACTACCTCCACCACCTCTACCACTCCCCTTTTTCATTTTTCCTCCGTCCATTTTTCATTGGTATTAAATACGTTCGTGTGTTCATGTTTTTATTCGTCACTCTGTTGATACCGGACTGCGGTGTATAAACTGGTTTAAACGATTTGCAAAAAGAAATTTCTTATCGTTGAATTTTTTAATATCGTCGTTGTCGTCGTCTTCGTATTTTTCTCGTGTATTTTTTATCAATCGTTCGTAATTTTTCTCACTTTCCTATCAACATACCTACCTACCTACGTACCTGCGAACTTGCCGCTGCCTATCTACCTTCAGTTTACCTTTCTTTGTGTTATTACGTGTTTAATTGTTTCTGTTGTGTTTTTAATTAGCATGCCGGTAATATAAAATTCGAAAAAATTGTGCACGTTAAACGTTCGTTGTGATCGACATCGGCGAAATGTCGACACAGTCGTATTATAAAGATCGTCTTGGATTCGATCCGAATGAATCGCTGAATGGAGATCTGGACAAATCGCAACAAGGTTACGAGGAAAATTTGTCAAAATTCAAAGGTATATTCAGTGTATTCGTTCTTGCATTACTTTAACAACTTTAGCTTGTTCTGCGTACCCGTTGTTTGCCGGCGCATATGTCTACATTAGTAGGTAAATGGTGCAGTTGGAAGCGATTAGCATCCAATATTTTTTCGTCGTCTTACCATTCAAATTTAACTTCCCAGATCCAGCTCTGTTCTGGACATTGAAAGTATCCATATGATTGATGATATCATGAATTTTTTGAGTGTGAACTCCAAGTGGAAGGTACAGTTCTTAAGTGGGAGGATGAAGTTGAGAAGAATTTTTTGAAACTGCTTTTCAAACAGTGAAGTGTAAAATTTAAAATTATTCCACCCCGTAATCTATTTATTCTTACCGGTTCAAGTGGGCTATTCTATTTAAACATATTTTAGAATGAAAATTGAGTTTTCGTTTGATTTGGAAAAAAGTGTGTAAGTCTAATTCAGTGTTCAAAACAGGCTGTTTTATTTAAAATAGTGTGAAACTAGTTATTTGAAAATTACATTCTTTTAATCTGGATAAAACGGAAAAATAACACAGTTTCCAAAAAATACATAACTTCCGTTCTCATTTTGTTGGGAATTTTTCTACACAAAAATAAAAAGTTACTTATATCTTCTAGTTGAAAAAAAGTGATCCTCATGAAGATTTCAAAAGACATTTGTTCCTCAAAGTGTTATTTCGTATTTATCATTTTGATTGGTGAAATTTGAAAAAATTCAGCAATTTGCCTTACCACCGAGACGTCTAAAAAAATTATATCAGAGAGCGATTTCAAATTTCTTCTATATTTTGTCAAATTAATGTTGTTTTTGTGATTTTAAATTCAAATTGGTTTCTAACTAATATTTATTTTTAAATTAGAGAGCCGCGAAGTCATCAATGGGGCTCCAAGTTATTCAAACAATTGTATTTCTCTGTATTTCTTATAAATTTTAACCCTTGAATACTACTCAAAAAATGTAAAAAACCTGACATCACACATGGTAAAATTGTTCCACAGTTCAAAAATTTTTTAATATATTTAAAATGAATGAAACTATATATCTTGTATCATTGAGACTGTTTTGGCAGCTGCACAATTCATATAACTCGGAATAAGCGTCGTTTATTTAATGGAATAATTGATAAAACTTATCAGAATATGTGAATCTCATTAAAAACTTTTGGTTTTAGTAAATTGTGAAAGTGGCAAGAACAGATTATTTTTCTGTGCATCGTTAAAATATTTTAATTCAGAATATTGGGTTTATAATGTAAAACTATAGACAAAATGAAAAAAACGGGAAAAAATTGCCCCTTCTAAATGTGATTTATGTAGCTTGCACTATGCTTGTAAGAAGGTTTACTAACTGCATATGTACTTGGATCCCTGGGAGAACATGCCCAAAGGTCAACTTCACTCGCTGCTATGGAGATGCGTAATTGTTATTTCTATGCATCCTTCTGAAACCAAATTTAAGAAAACTTCTTTCAATATTCCTGTATTCTGAATTTAAGTATAAGGAACTCTGCCAGTTTGTACCACCGAAAGACGTTTTTTTTTTTTTTTTTTTTTTTTTTTTTTTTTGTTACCCATTAAGATTTTAAAATTTTATCTTTTTTTTTTTTTTTTGCATTATTGTTTCAATAAGCTTTTCAAGTCAAATTTTTAGGATTAAATCTTCTTTCGAAGTTAGCGTTTATTTCAAGAAAAATACGTGCAGCAATAATTTTATGATATCCATATTTGCTCTGTAAAATAATTATTATACCATTGTATTATGGTGTCGACATTATTTAGCTAATTACCATCACGGTTTTGCTTGTTTAATCTTATCAGCCACATTTAGGTACTGGTCAGTTAGGTGTTTGAAAGTGAATGTTTAGTGCATGAAATTAGTTACATTTATATTGGCATGACTAAAATTTACCTAATGAATGGGTGATGTCGGTAGCGGACGCTGAGACGACGTTTTTTATTAATTGTAATGCCGCGTTCTGGGTGGAATGTCGTTTTCGAATAGTTTCGAAACGATTTTGCTTCACGTAGCGGTTCAGGTATTGGCCGGTTTTTCTCTGCGAGTGTGCCCCTCGTCGATGATGTAGGAATATTCTTGGTACGCACGTGACTAATCAGGTTTGTGTGTTGGGTACCGTATGTACACGATAATTGGTTAATAAAACCTGTGCTGTTTTTTCCCTCGTTTTTTGTGTGCATAAATTTGGTAGAAAATTTCTACGAATGCTTCTATTTGAATAGTCATTTCATCAGTAGTGAGTTTGTTCCGAATTAGTTCGTAGTTATAAGAAGATGATTGTTCCTGGAATGACAGTTTTCACTCACCATGAGTATGAACTTTGAAAGTATTACTAGTTCATTAGATTCAGTTGATGCATTGAAAAGTGGAGAAGTTGAAAGATAGTCTTTTGGAGATCAAGGATGCCGAGATATAATTAAAATTTCACTACCTCAACTGCGAAATGCTTGAGCACAGCTTTCTTTTTGGATTTGGTATTTTGTAACTTGTGAACGTAAACCTTGTTCAGAACATCTGGGCCTGTAAATGCTGATCTCACTTAAAAATAAGTGGGTATTTCCGAACATACGCTGACCATTTTCAGAAAAAAATCTTTATTATTTTTGAAAAGATTCATGTAATTTGAGAAATGTCGCTGCTTAATGCTTGAAAGATATTGGTTATTTCCAAAGAGATATGAGAGCCTCGGAACAGAAAAATGCGTTTAAAATTTACTCATTCCTGTCTTGATTCTATAATAGGTTGATAAATTGAGCCCATTCTCTCAATTACGGTTTGCTTCATTATTTGAAGGAAAAATGAGACCTTCGACTATACAAAAATCAGCGTCAGCCTTAAATGAAAAGTAGTAAAAATTGGACTTCGTCCCCTTTTAGCCTGAGCTTCTCATATGTGTTTTATTGAAAAATACATTAGCAGTTTCTGCCGAAGGATAATGGTTATTCTTTAAGAGATATTGGAGTGTCATTGACCCTTTCCCAAAAAACCGAGATAATTTCCAGGAAGGTGGTTGTAATTTTTAGAAATATATTAACCGGGTTCCATTTCAAAAAAGATGACAGTAATTTCTATGGAGAGGCACATACATTTCATCCAGAAAAAATACATGTGTGCTAAATATTTGATCTTTTTTTTTATTTGTCTTTAACATTATTTCATCAATTATTCCCTCAAAATCGATGCGCCTGTGCCACTACCCACCCAGATACGAAAAAAAAGTTCGCTGTCTCCTCCGAGACAACAAATTCTACAGTTTTATCAGAAAACATGCAAGGCTGGCAGAAGCCAAAGCGCCACAGAGCGGCGTTTAGGGATTCTATAATTTATACATACATACGTATATTATAAAAAAGTAAGTCAGAATGGGAAAATGATGTCAATAGTTTTCTTTTGTCATTAATCGGATAATTTTCATCATCCTCACCCCTGAACCTTTTGTGAGGTCAATTTTAACACCTTTTGCAAGTAAACTGGCGGTAAATGGCGTTTAAGATGTTCTTCCATTTAGGGGTCGATATTTAGTGCTATGTCTTATTTCTTAATCAATTTTTCGACTTTTTATATTTTGATCTTTAATTTATCCCCCACCAAAAATCATTGCAGAGCAGAGCAGTCAGCCCAGTTTGCATCACGTTTGAAAGTTTAGTACTTAGACCGTAAATCAAAAAATGGTGCTCACTGCTCATGCCTGACCAAAATCCTGCGCCTCTCCGGCCTCAGATGCGATGTTCATCTTATATAGACCTGAAAGAAAATTAGTTTAATGAAATTATGAGTGTTAGCATCGTTCTCCTGAGTGAAATACATGCTGATTTTACCTCGTTCAGATGCACCCAACGAAATACCTTCAATCTTATAATTTGCTATTATACCAGGAAATTAATCATATTTTCGCACTTCAGAATGTTCCGTCTGCTCTTTATTAACCCCATCGTCGTCATTCAACAAAGATAAGTTTAGATATAGGTTTGCTATTATTCCCCACCCTTCACTCATCCACCGTGTATCTGTTTAGCTTCTTTATTTGCATTTACTCACCATTCTAGTATGATGAACGTTCCTTTTGATCACAAAACTGATTTACTGTTGGAGTAAAAGACTTATAATATAACTAAAGCATCTCTAGTTTTACCAAAGTGAACTAAACTGACATTTTTCCTCCAAAAAAGTCCGAAAACCACAAAACTTGTATCGTTGAGCAACGATTGGTTCAACAGTAGACTTTTGTATTTTTCGGACTTTTTTGGAGGAAAAATGTCGGTTTACTTCACTTTGGTAAAACTAGAGATGCTTTAATATAACCAAATATACTTTTATGGTCTGGACTCTGGCCTTCCAAATCATCCAAAATGGTTGCCTACATTTCATTATTCGGAAATGGCGCGCACACAATTTTATATTGACTATAAAAAAAACCATGACATCATGTTGTAGTTCTTGGTAATTTAGTCCCCATGAATCAGGAATGCTATCTCGAATTTCTCGTTAAATATACTTAAGTAAATTGATTTACCAATAACGAGTTCGCAATTCGTAGACAATGTGGCATCATTTGGGTTGAGGTAGGCTCTATAAAGATCAGCATTAAATGGTAAATTTATATTGAAATATTAATAATTATAAAAAACTCTAGCGCAGCGAGCCTCGCTAGAAAAAGTAGGTTTTGAGAGGAAGAATTATGAATTTTGATGGTCACATTAATTGTCTGTAAGTTTATATGCGTTAATGGTATGTTATGATGGTATGAAATGTGTTAGCTGCTGACAAAATATTGGAAAATGTGAAATTTAAAAGCATTATTTTTTTTTAAAAAATGAAAAATAAATTAAGATGATAAAATATGATACCTATATCATCATATAATTTAAAATAAAACCAATTAATTATAATAAAGTTATGAAATAAAAAAAAAAAGAAAACATGAGCTTGTGGTTAATTTTTGTAAAAAGAAAATTTCATGCAAATTAGAAGAAAAATGAAAAAAAATAAACTCGGCGCTTCGCGCCTCGGGAGGGGGCTCCGCCCCCTCCACCCCCCCGGGATGTTATTACTTTGAGCCTGACGGCTAAAATGTAAAATACCTGACCCTTCAACAATCAGTGTCTTTATTATAATGTGTGGTCTTATATACGCGCTACTTTTGTGTCGCTCTTTCCTGTCGTTTTTTGGCTGGGGACCCATCGCTAAAACCTGAAGGGTCAGGTTAAAAGCTTTACCGGAAATACCGTTGGGTCGATCCGCACGAAAATTGGTAGCATGTTACAGTAAATTATAATGAATATTTATTTCAAATTTCGTGCTTATGGTTCGAACATTCCGCATTTTATGACCAATATAAAAACGAAAATAGCGATATCGGAAGAACAGTCCGGCCGATCCGCCCCAAAATTAATAGGTCTGGTCCTTGGTTTCGTACAAATGTTCATATCAAGTTTCGTGATTATTTAATAAAAATTGTGACCTGTTCCGTGAGAACAAGAAATTGACTTATATCCATCTATCTTACTATCTATCTATCTCTGTGTATATGAATTTGAGTTATTGTTGCCAAAATTTTCCTGAGATCATGAAACGAAAAACATACTCACCCCCAACGGTGGGGGCTAATACCACACCAACCGTTATAACTAGATTTTCTAAAGAAATTTACTTAAAAACGAACAGACGTATTCCGTTTCGTGTCCAGTGTGTATCTCTACCGGTTCCTCTCTCCACGATGTCCACACGCTTTGTGTATTACAGTGTGCTTTTATCTTTTGAATCCGAGTGTTGTGATGAGAAGTCAATTTTTCCTGAGTTGATTTTTCTTATCTGACCCATAAAACTCATCAGACTCGTTCAACTTGTCTTTTCAAACTCTCCATCGAAGCAGACACTTTTCATTAATAATTTGTTACAGAACTACATGACAAAATGTTTTAAAACGGTACTAACGAACTAATTTATTTTGACTTTTCGGTAGCAATTCTCAAATAATTTGCGATAGACTATCGACTCATTAGCTTATAAGTGAAGTCAACTCTAGTGAGTGGGGTTAATGTTAAACAAAACATATATATAAGTCGTATACATTTTGGTGTTTGGTAATGTTTTGGTATTTTTTGCTCGTGGCTTCTGATTTACTGGTTCTGCACTCGGACGTGGTGTCTGAGTGGATAAGTTGGAAAATGCATGCTTACCGCGGTTGATGCGCGGAAGAGATATTTTTCTTGATTTTCACTATTTCAAAACTTCAAATGAACTTTCATCTCTTTCAAGAAGTTATAACGGCATGGCACATTCAATCATATAAGTACGAAAACGTGTGGGTAATTTTCATTCAATATTATTCATAATTATCATATGAACATAAATTTTATCAGCTACTTACTGAATAATCAATAGACGCTTGTTTTGGGTGTATTTTGGTAAGTTACATTATTGTTATCTGTAAGTTTTTTAAATAGTGTTTTCAGGGTTATTTTAATGCATGTTAATTGCTATAATATAAAATTAGTATTGTTTCAGAAGCCAGGGAAAAATTAATTATTTATTTTTCTCTCAAAACCTGTTGGTGAACATTTTGTGTAGTCATTTTTTTTCTTCCTGGTGTCCAGAATATTACACATTTCTTATAGGACTGTCAAAATTGCAATGAATGCTATACTATGATAGGAGCTAGCTCACTGTGTGTGTGCGCGTGTGCGTGTGTGTGTGTGTATTAGATGTTCATTTTTTCAGTCGACCTTTTTGTGGCACTACCTTCACAATTTCCTCTTTTATTTATTTCATTTAAATATACTCGAATTTTACCTGATTTTATTATTATATTGATCATGTTCGTGATTTAAATAATGTTCGGAAGCAACCAATTAAAGCTTAAAACAAATATGCAGTATGATGTTTGAGGAATCTGTAGTCAGGCCTCAAGGTGGGCAATTTCAACATTAAATAAATTTATTTTATTTAAAAAACAAAATCTGAATTTCAAATAATTTTGTACTATGGTAGATTGGTAGGTAAACTGTTCATCTGTAAAATTTTGACCTAAAATGAAAAATCTACTATTGGCCTGCTTTAAATAATATTCCATTCAACTTTACATGATCACACGATTCACATGATTACCACTAATCAAAAAAACGTACTTATAATTTAACTAAGATGCACCAACTTTTTTTGTTTGATTTGTTCACAGTCCAATACATGTTTGTATATTATATTGAGCGTATTTGTGTAAAATTCAAATGCAATAAAGCTCCTTTTTTTGTAAATTTATTCGCAGCAGGTGCACCTTGTTGAATTTGAAATTTGGTTTTTTACTTTTTAATGTATGATAGTTGTCGACTACTTGGTTATGTTCTATAGGACATTAATGCAGATTATGATTTTGATTTATTTTGCTAATTAAAAAGTTCAAATTAACATAAAACTTGAGTTGAACTTTCAGGCTATTTTCTCACAACTCTCTCACAAAATCCTGATTTTCAATGTTTTAAGATTGGAAATGTTTAACCTGAGGTACATAGTAAAAACATGACGTCATGTGCAACCAAAAGTGAAAAATGTGAACGAAACCAAAAAACAATGATTGTTTTATTAGTGTGCGTATGTTACGTGTGTACTTGATTGTATATATAATTCAACACACGCACACAAATACAAAAACAAATTCGTTGTTTCCTTGGACTCAACAAATTTAACAGTGTTACCTTAATATGAAAACTCTAACGCAACAGCAGCTCCGTTGGAAAAGTAGGTTTACAAAAATTATAAAATTACTTAGTCATTAAAAAGTTATTAATATATTATTATTATAGTAAATATTTGTTCCGAATTATATTTCTATTGGTCCAAAATTAGGCCTTTTTTATCCAAAATAAAAATGAAAATAGCTATGCTGGTAATACCGTACCACCAATCCAATCCGCACCAAAATTTATACCAGGTTATAATAAATCATAATGAATATTTGTTTCAAATTTTGTAGCTATTGGTCGAAAATTGAAAATTTTATAGTCAAAACAGACAAAAATAGCCATATCGGAACTACCATACACCCGATCCGCATTAAAATTTGTTGCAAGTTATAATAAATCATAGTGAATATTTATTCAAAATTTCGTAGCTATTGGTTGAAAATTAAAAGTTTTATAGCCAAAACAAAAACAAAAATAGTCATACAGTACTTACTGTATAGCCAATCAACACTAAAACTTATAGCAAGTTCCAATAATTTATAGTGAATAAATGTTTCAAATTTCGTAGCTATCAGTAGAAAATTAAAAATTTGATAGTCAAAACAAAAACGATAATAGCCACATCGGAAGTACCGTAAGACCGATCCACAACAAAATCAGTAGGTCAGGTCCTTAGTATTAATATGTACTAATGTTCGTATGTTTGTTTCAAACTTCGTGACTCGGATAAAAATTGCGACCTATACTGTGCTAACAAGAAATTGGCTTATATATTATATGAATTTGAGTTATTAGTGCCAAAATTTTCCTTCAGTTATGAAACTAAAAATGTACAGAACCCCACCCACAGATTGTTCCATGACACAGTGATTATGAAATGTGCAGATAAGTTTATTTAACTAAATGAAAATTAAATACAATCATCATTTCCAATATATTGTCGACTGTGCAAGAAATGCAAATCGTGTAAATTTTCTTATTAGTATCTATCTTTTATTTTGAGTTTTTTTTTGTTTTTTTTTTAGTTTGGCCATAGGAATTTAGCCAAACATTTTGAATCCCTTATCTGCTTCATGTTCATAAATTTTACTGTTTATACTTGAGAATAATTGTTTTTACTGAAATATTTTGGGTTAGAAATATTTTTAGGACTAATTCTGACCATTATCTCTAGAAACTTCATAAACTGCTGTGTACTGGTAATTGAACTTCAACTGAAATGTGAGAGAACCATTCACAATCAATATTTTTGGAATTAAAATTTTTTTCCGAAAATATGTTTATTTCTTACAAATTTTGAAGTAGAATTTTTTGTGAATGCCAATTCAGTGATACAGCGAAATATTTCTCTCATGCCGATAATAGGTTATAGAAAATCAGAAATTATTGGAATTTTCTATCCATTAAATATTTTCAAATAGCAGTGTTTATCCTAATGAACAATGCACTTCTTTTTAAACACTTTTTGTTTTTAATTTCATTTGGGAACAGAATTTAGACTTTATAATTATAACTGGATTGCACCTTACAATCTCTTGATGGCTGGTTTTTATTTCCATGTTTTTTTAATTATGTTAACTAGATAGAGGTGCTATAGTCACTTATTTTTACTAATTTAAGGTTAGATATTCATTTTTTTGTTTGACCAATTTTTTGACACTCTGGCTTCAAAAGGTGGCCAAATTTTGAATTCATATATGTATTGTGTGATACATCATTGGGTATGTTTTTTGGGGGCACTAATTTCAAATATGGCGTTCTTTTCTTCATTCAACCCATTCCTCAACTACCAGGGGCTTGAAAGGGTGCCACTGTTTGAATTCACATGTTTTACTGTATGATACATCAACGGTTACATTTTTGGGTGTACTGTTTTCGAATTTCGCATTCATTTTTTCATTTGATCCATTTTTTGACACTCAGGGGCCTTAAAAGGGGGCCAGATTTTGAATTCATATGTTTTATTGTGTGATACATTATTGGTTATAATTTCTGGTGTGCTGATTTTGAATTTGGCATTCATTTTTTCAATGGACTTATTTTTTGACACTCAGGTGCTTCAAAAAGAGGCCAAATTTTAATTTTTCGTATTTCAGTGTGTACTGAATCACAGCATGTATTTTCTGAGGTCTCCTAGTTTCATATTGATTAACAAGGAGTGTAGGGTCTGGAGTGGAGGGTTTCCCCACAGTTCACAAGGAGAGGCAAAATTGGTGGAAGTTCAGGAATTTTTATTTTACCTTTTTAACATTTTGGGAATATGTTTTCAATAGGGACTCACTAATAGAAGTTTCACTTCACCTTTTGTCCTAGAATAGACTTTTTTCCTCCCAATTCCGTAAGATTTTTATTTCAGTGTTTATATCACTAAACTTGATGGTTTTTATAAGCACTATAAATGATGTTTCAGTTGAATAGAATAAGCATTAAAAAATATTAAATGAAAAATAAAATTTTTTTAGGTAAACATTTTCATTTAATTTATTTGGTAAAAAGGAAATAATTTCTGAGAAATAAGAAAATAAAGTCTATTTTTTTGATTTTTTTGTATTATCTAGAAATGGCATGAAATAAATGCGTGATGCGGATACTATAAAAAAGTAATACAGTACTTTAATTACCTCCCATTCCTAACTATAATTGAGTATAAAGTTGAATACATTCAATTCTTGCATGCTTGTCTGCCCCACATTTTTATTTTTATGCCATTTCTGGATGATACAAACAAAGTCTAAAAAATTATTTCATTTTTCTGATTCATAAGAAGTTATTTCTTTTTTATCCATGAATTAAATAAAAGCGTTTACCTAAAAATATTTTTTATTTAAGTATTTTATTTTATATCTAGTAATAGGAAAGCAGTAAGTAATATTAAAATTCTTATTAATTTTATTAACACTTTTATTATATTCTTCAATTCTCACTTGCTTTGAAAGTTTGGTAACAATATCACTTAGAAATTTTTGAAATTACTATGTGTCCATTAATTTATACATAAACTTTCAACTTGAATTAATTCTGATGATGGTTTTTCAAAATTTGGTATTCTCATTGTCCTGTTAAAGTTTTTTTCAGATCAAAATGTTTTCAATTTTATATAATAAAAAAAAATCATGAAATTATTCGCAGTTCTGATTTTTATAATAAGAAAACATATTTTTTCATATTTTTTAACTATAAATTTTTGTGTTTAAATAATTTTGTGGTGGAAAGTTCCAGCAGATTTCTTAATGTATTATCTGGATAAATTTTCAGACATTTTTGAACAGCTTCAGTTGAAAAATGTAGAAATTTGAAAATTTTTAAAAATTATTGATTTACAGTTTAGTTTAATTTCCTATTTGATTTTAGAGAATTTTTTATTTTTAAATCAGTTTGGAATGAGTAGCAAGAAGTTCCACACCCTCACTAGAGATGTTTTGTGATTTTTAATATAGAAGTAAGAAAATTGATGAAAGCGTTAAGAAGAGGTACCTACATTTGTTGATCATAAACTAAAAGCAATGGAAAAGATATGTGTGTTCATTTGCTCACAAATCATAAATAATATATGTTAAAAATGAATTTTTAAAATAATATGCTTTTATAAGTATAAAATGTGTGAAGTGAAACTTAGTAAACTCTTGAACTCACATGGAAACATCTAATCTAAGCCGCAATTGCGATCTTAGCACTCTAGTACTACGCTAGCTGCAAATTTGGTAACTATTCACACAAACTAAAAACAAAGTCTAAATTCCATTCCCAAATGGAGTTAAATAAAAGCATATAAAAATTTAACCTTTAAAAGAAATTACTACAAAATAAAAACCACATTATAATTTTTTTTTTTATGAAGTTACATAATCATGTCAGTTTTCTACAGTTTTACATTAGTTATTTTGTAATCATCTGTGTAGGAGTAATCTAATCTCCATTGTTTAGTTTTTTTATCATTTGTATTTTATCACTTTGGTGCTAATTTTCTCTTAACGCATTGCATATATTATTAATGAAGAAGTATTAATTTTCTTTTCATTGTATCGGAACAAAATTACATTCTTTCTTCAGTGAATAATTGTTGTATATGATGTATTTACTAATTTTTGGATTGTATTTAGGAATGCCATTGTATAATATCTCATGTAAATCTCCTTTACTATTTTTTTTCTCAAAGTATCAGGGAGTATAAATTTGTTTTTCTTTCTTCCCCTTACGTTCAGATGAATAGTCCTTAGACAGTGTAAACAAAACCAGGTGAATTGTTATTTTAGTTTGAATTTTCTGTGCTATCAAAGATTTTTCATGATATTGACATTAAACTGCCTTAATTAATTTTTATTATATGAAACTTAAAGATAACCATTGAATGCTAAATTATTTTAATATTATTTTGTTGAATGTTGCCAAGAAATGTTACTATGTAGTTGTGGGGACAATACTCGTATGAGGTAATAGGGGCTCGCACCCCTCAATGACAGTCACCGCCCAAAGGCTGGCAATAATCGTCTTCATGATGTTAAACAAATTTACACTGGTGCGTTTGTATGTTCGTACCTGTACGTACGTACAGGTAAGATACATTGCACGGGCCGAGATCAATTACCTGATAACGATCTTGGTAATGTCACAGCTTGGTACCAAACGCGCTGCGTCATTTCTTATCACCTCGACAGAGGCAAGAAACGACGTAACGCATGACATAATTACGTACATGTACGTATGCATGTGTGTCTGTGTGCATGTACCAAATCCTGTATATAAACTCTCAGAACCGGCTCAAAAATTGCCAGTGTTTGCCAAGGATTTGGCTCTCCCATACTTAACCATATGAAGTGGCAGAACACGCAAATACTGTTGAAGACCTTCTAGTGTGAATATCTCTCACGACAAGGTATTCCACAGTAGTTTTTTAAGTCTATTAAATTTATATTTGTTTATGGTCAATTCTGAGAATAATAATTTGATGTTCCAAACCTATTCCAGTAGTGAGTTTTTTTTTGTTTTTTTTTTGTAACCTGATGAGCGATTTTTCCTACATTGCTAGATGCGTTTTTGCATGGATATTAAAAAATATAAGTTGAATGTTAATTTTCTGTTTTTTTTTTGTTTTTTTTTTCTTAAATAAAGCCCATTAAGTTACATGGCAAAATAAAAAAAAATGAAAAAACAAAATGAAATTAGTAAAACAAACATGGGAAAAAATTGTTCAAAAATCAATGACGTTTGAAGGATTTAAATCATCCACTCTCCATATGCAAGGTAAGCATTCAGACTTGGCGCTATAACTGCAGTTGAAAAATAATGAATAATTTTAATATTCATGTATTTTAGCATGTTATTATTGGGACTTTGTATAGCCGCTAGGAGCACTATAGTCAACAAAAAATAGTGGTGATGGTGTATGTTAACAATAGGTCTGTTTGTTTATATTGGATTCTGTTAATGAGCCATTCACAGAATCCATTTCAAACAAAGAGACCTCTCCAAATTTTTAAATGAATTCTCGGTGTTTTGCTATTTTAATATTGTTTCTGCACCTTTAAAAGGACATGTGTCTGCTTCCACACCAAAATATTCAACAATTTGTGGATAAATAAGGTGTAATACTTATTCCTTCAAGAAAAAACCGAAACTTACATAAGATTTACGTTGTTGATAACATAGACCATCACCTCTACTTTAGTTTGACAAAAATCCACCAGATGTCAGCTACTTGGATGAAAACTCCCAATAGTCAAAAGAAAAGAGATGTGGCAACAGGGTTTTGCACATCTATTTTACAAAAAGGAATTGCGCCTATTGTGCAGTGTTGCCTATCATTAATGCAATTGCGAAGCCCTCTTCCATACCGTTTTGGAAATTCTTACACAAGTACTACTACGAAACTAACCTACCGATTTTAATAAAATTTTGCTTGCACATTGTACATTATTTCTCGAATTAGTATATCAAAGTATGTATGTCATATGAATTCATCTACTTTTATTTTTCATTTTGTGGCTGCTGGGAGCTTAATCTAAAATTCATTTCTGATGATTTTTTTTCAATGAAAGAATAAGCAAGAAATGATTAATTTATTTAGAAAAAACTAATTAATACGCTTTTAGTGAAATATTAGTGGTAAGGTATACTCGACTCGAATTAGAAGGCGTAAAAAGGTTCAAAAACTATGGAATGCAAGTGACAAAATTTTATTTTAACATAAACTTGTTTGTTATTTCACATTGTTTAAGAAATTACAGTTTCTTGTGAATCATTTTTTTATATCTTTGGTAGAAGTTAACTTGATGCTTGATAACTTATTATTACCCCAACTTGACTGCTTGGTCATTTTAAATTTATTATCGAGTTCTTGTTTATTTAGTTGATTCGTGAAAAACACTTGTTCAAACTTCTTGCTCATCAGTTATTGTGATAAAAAAATTCACTTTACAGTTTGGCATTTTCTTCTTGCTATCATCCTCTCATGATGAAGCAGCGACAACTAAATTTATGAAGAAAATCACGCCATATCACATCTTGGACCATTTTGCTTATGAATATGCATTATCGGCGGTCAAGAGATAAAGGTGCGGAGAATTATATTAGAAAATCAATTAAAAATCAATTTCGTTAGTTTATATGCTCAATCTAGGTAAATCTTAAGAAATATGATCGGTTTCATATCTTTTCCAAATAGTTTTATGCTGATTCACCCAATTTGTTTTTTCAGTATAATTTACAATATTTTTGACTTTAAATATGTAAAATACTCATTTATATGCTTCTTTTACGTATGATACAAGTTTTTTTTTTCGACATTCTTTTCAGTGACGGGACCATAATGTATTGTTAATATGGCTTCGAGCAGTCACTTCCAACAACGATCATCGCTTGAATAACATATTGAATCAATAAATACCTAAGTACCGCCGTAATGTTTCTTCTCTGTATAAATGGGACGTGGAAATTATGATTTTTTCGATAAAGATAGAAGAAAAAGAGTTCAAGAAGAGAAAAATATTTGTGTCATAATTTCCATGATTCTTAACTTGGGAAATTCCGTTAAATTGACTTTTTTTTTTCAATTTGTCAGACTTGTGCCAGGCTAAAAAAGATCGAAGACTTTTATAACAAAATAATTGGATCTTTAAGTAGGTTTTCTTAAGAAAATCTACTTATTACGGTTAGTGCGATATTAGCCCCAAAGGTTTAGAGTACGTTTTTCGTTTCATGATCTCAGGAAAATTTTGGCATCAATAACTCAAATTCATATATATATATATTGGCCTAGCAACACGGGTTAGTTCGTTATTTGGATGGAAACAACGAAACATATACAGTTGATGCATGCCTTGAATTTTGTCTGAATAATTTTCGTTGAATTTTTTCTTAAAAAATCGGGTTGTATGTTTATTATAATGAAGTTAATTTCTTGTTCTCACGGTACAGGTCGCAGTTTTGTCTGATAATCACAAAATTTGGTACAAACATTTTTACTAAGCCAAGGACCAGACCTATTGATTTTGGTGATCGGCCAGACGGTATTTTCCGTACCACCATTTTTGTTTTTATTTTAGCTACAAAATTCTCAGTTTTGCACCAATAGCCACGAAATTCGGAATAAATATTTATTTTAATTCGTTATATTACGCTACCAATTTTGGCACAGATCGGCCGGGGGTACCGCTATTTTTGTTTCTATATTGGTCATAAAGTGCGGAATTTTGTAACAATATGTACGAAATTTGAAATAAATATTCATTATAATTTATTGTAGCATGCTACCAATTTTTGTGCGGTTATACTGGATGGTACTTCCGTAAAGCTTTTTTCCTTTTTTGCATGAACTTTTTAAAAAAATTAACCACATGTTCTTTCTTTTTTTTTTATTATTATTTCATAATTTTATTTTATTTGAAATTATATAATTATTTACCATACTTTATCATCATAATTAATATTTTATTTTAAGAAATAATGCTTTAAATTTCACATTAATTGTCTAAAATTTTGTTAGCAGCTAATAAATTTTATACATTCATAACATACCATTAACAAAGAGAATTAATGTGACCATCAAAATGTAGTAATAGTTTGATCCTAGTTGTTTGGAACAGACGCAGTCCTAAAAATCCTAAATAACATATTTTGTTAATATAGTAATTAAAGGATCAGTATTTCTTTATCAGTATGAATTTTAGTCTAATCTTTCAAGTTATGCTGGTAAATATTCAGAGTTATGAAAATTTCGTGTGATGTTTTCCCTATTTCATCAGTTTTGTGAATTGACGAGAAATTGAGAAATTATTATCGATTGAGTTTCCAATTATAAAATGAAGCGTGGATCAAATTCCCATATCAATACGTTCAAAAATATCTAAATAGCTGAAAAAGCCTCCGCAATATTCTATGTACAAATATTTCTATAAATTACCTTGTGGGGACTCAACGGTATGAGGTGAAGGGGCTTGGACCCCTCGACGACAGTCGCCGCCCCAAAGGGCAGGCCAACTATTCGTCTCAATGACGTTAAAACACACGAAGTACGTTCGATCGTAATTACCTGTATGTACTTGCAGGTAATGTACGAGTACCGAATCGTGACATCACCAATCAATGTCACTATCCGTACACGAACCGGCCAGCCATCTCTTATCATGATAGGGGATGATGCGACCTGGTCGCCCTCACCGACGTACGTATTATCTTACGTACGTGTGTTTGTGTGCGTGTGAATAAGCCGTATATAAACCGCCCGAACTGGCTCTAAAATCCCCAGTGTTTGGTCTGGTTCTGGCTTACCCGTACTTACGTAGGAAGTGGCTGAACACGCTTAAATTCTGTTGAATTTCCTTCTGATGAGAATATCTCTCACGACAAGGTATTCCACATGCCTGTATTGGCTAAATTTTTCACCTAGAGCATTACTCTGAGTGATTTGACCTTAGCTAAGTGACTTTTACCTTTAGTAAATATGATATTTAATATGTTTGATAAAATGTTTGGTAGAAAAATAAAAGGTGGTATTAGTAGTGGTTTGAGTGCATGTCGAACTATTAAAAAAAAAAAGTATAAAGTTTATTCCCGTGTCTACAATTGCGATTCACTGTCTGGAGTTAGTGGAATAAATTATGTTTTTTTAAAAAGTTAAATTTATTGGAAAATGTACGAATGAAACCTGTCTTAGCTACTTATTATTTAATCATACAGTATGACGTGCATTATTTTTTGATCTTGGTGAATAAAAGGAAGGAGGATGTTGCAAAACCTCCGCACTTGGTTCTGGATTTCATTGCAAATTTTTATCGTAACTTACATTATTACTCGTGAGAAAGAAAATAGTTATGCGTTACCGGTGTTATGAAGAGACTGATTACAATTTTTTGCATGGTATGCAGCGTGATTAATTTCAGTTCTAACTTGTCTTGTTGAAATATATTCCGCTTATGTATTTTTTTTCTCATTTCCCGAGACTCACTACATCTTGCATTGTCCATATATGTACCCATGTAGTGATCATAACTCAATATCGCTATCCTTGGACAAAATTTTTGGAATGGTTCCTTTTTTTCGCTTCTCATTTGGAACCTTTTTTCATGAGTAGAAATTACAAAGTTTTTTACCACCACATCTACCCATGATTTATCTGATGCAAAAACACCCGAAGTTCGAAATTATTATTAAAAGGATTGTAATCTATTTTTGTATTGTGTTCGTGTATGTATTGTATAGGGTTTATTTTATGTGAGGTTTTTCTTTTGCTGCTACAGTCATCGATGAAAAGAATGTTTAATGGATGCGAAGATATATATATATATATATATATATATATATGCGTACTTGGTCAGATAGATGTTGGACCGATTGTGCCGGAGGAATGACATTCTTTTCTACCGTTGTTGTGTGCAGTTTAACGTAGCGTCGATGCATTCGAAAAATGTTATATGTGTAACCCATAAGCACTCCATTCGTACAGATCGTTCATCAACACTCGCTTTATATGCGATTAGATAATTATTCGTCCATAGCATTCCAGAGATTCGAAACTGATAGTTGGTGTACATTGATGACTGTATGTTGAACGGCCGAGGGTTTGGGGAAGAGATAAGAAGACTGTCCAATCAAAACATTTGTTTTCATCATTTGATAACGGATCTTTTGACTGGTTGACACGTGGGTGTTATTCGTTTAGGTAGAAAGAAAATTTCGCTAAATTTTTTGTCTAGTCGCGTGTTGCAGAAAAGTTTGCAGCAAAAAGATTTTATAATTGGTGCGAAGCTTTTACATTTGTGTACTATTCATGTATCTTCATATTAATAATTTATTTTAGGTATTCCTAGATTTCCTTTTGTGAATGAGATAACCAATTTTTAGATGCTAATCCAATGAAATTAAGCCATTTAAAGTCAGTTTTTTTGCGTTTTGTAACTTTCGACAACGTTGAAATTCCATGTGACTAAAATGAAACTCTGCGAAAACATTTTGTGTTAAAATGTTGTCTTAATTTGGATGCTCGAGAAAGTACTATATTTCTCATTTCGTTCGATTGTCCTGACCAGTCACTTAATTCTTCATCCCGATCTTTGAATTGATTTCCACTTTGGTTATTTTTTTGAGTAATTCGCAATTTTATGCTCATTTAATCCATACAAATCTTTAAAAATGCATAATTGTTTCCTAGTACCTGGTTCACTCAAATATAAAAAATAAAAAAAATTTTGTTTACTCAAGTCAAACCGAATAATTCCAGCAATATATTTGTTAGGTATGTCCTTCGGTATTATCGTATATCTTAAGAATTAAGATCCAAATATTAAACTCATTACTTAATTAGTCATAAAATGGTAATAATCATACGCAGCTTAGGCCTAACAAGATTCGCTAATAAAACCTTTTCTAACCGTTACTTTTCGGATTAATCACAATTTTTAAAAGCGTCTAAATTTCTCTTTGGTCTCTGGATTTACGATTTTGTGATTGGTTGTTTTTCGATTTCTACCCTTTATGGTTTTTGTGCAATTCTTGCGCCCGATATGGAGGGACTTTTTGCATGTTGTTTGGGATGAGAAATTAGGGATATGTACCAGATTTCAGCTTCTAGAGATTAATTCCCACCTGAAACACCAGTTCATTCTGAACTATTGGTGTGTTTGTTTGCTACCAGGGCGTTCATTTTGACGGCACCCATGGTGAAATACGACGAAAAGTAGTTTAATAGTAGACTAATGATATCCAGTGCATTATGCATTAAGTATAACATGAGTCCGATGCATTATTCATTATAACATGCGGTGGAACAGTGAAAACAGGCTTTTGTTTATGGTAGCTGTTAAAATCCCTAACACTTTGTCGAATGTATGTTTCTTTTGATACGTGAGTTATACGGTTGTCCTGTGAATTCCTTACGCTCAATGTTTTTTTTTTTTCGTGCTTATCGAAAATACAAGGTGGTGACATTGCTTTAGAAACATTTAGGCTTTTTTATTGAAAAATATTGTGGACACAATACAAAATTAGTGCCGTCACCTCTTATTGGTACCGCCATCGTCAGTTTTCTTTGGAATGCAAATGTCTTATTCGTCAGCGTTAATTGCGTTAATTGCATTGAAATCTTACCTTGAATGCGATTTTGTGTGTCGAATTGAAAATTCTTGTTGTACCTACTAAAGTTGTTCCACGTCTTGTTGCTTAGCGAAATGTCAACGCTGGTTATAAATACCCCTATACTATCTTTATCATTTCTGAGTTGGAGTCATTTTTCTGTTGCTAGAAGGTGATATGCTTCAAAAATTTGTCATTGAAACAAAAAAAAAAAACAAAAAAATCTCGGTCTCTACCAATATTATGTTTGTATACTTATCCCTATGTGTAGGAATTTTTAAGAAGTAATTATTAGTAAGTGAAGCGCATAAAAAATTAATGGTTTAATTGCGTTCTTCTTTTGTCAGCGTTTATCCTTCACGGTCTTCTTAGTAGAGTAGGTATTAGCATTTTCCATGTGGAATTACTGAATTTTCTGTAATGAGAACATAAAGTAAACAATGAAGTATATCGACTGTGAAATGAAGATGTCAAAATTGGTGTGTTCGTTTTCGTTTTTGGTTTTGAATGTCAAGAAGAAAATTCTGTGCCTTCAGTTCACATAATTAAAAATGCTAATGCGATTTCAATTTATGGCGAAGTCGTATTCGTAGATTTGGTAAATATTATATGATGAAGTCAAACGAATGTTCTTCATTGATTGTCGTACGGATTTAGAAAATTTCGGCAATTAAAATGAGGGAATGGGAAGATACGTAGGTACCAAAAATAAGAGAATGTGGATTCGCAGACACTTTTACTTTATGTTGTTTTTGATCTAGTTAATGTAATTTAACCCTGCTAAAAATTAGTGTATGATTGAATTCAGTAGTTGTTCTGTTGAATTTTTCTTTGTATTATTTCATGCAGTTTTTTTCCTATTGTTTTTTATAAAAATGAAAAATTCGAAGAATTTCTTTATAAAGATCATAATTATGCAAGAGAGTACCAATGCTGTTACGCAGCAATAATTCTCAGACCTACAGAAACTACAAATGTGTCGAGAGACTCAGAATTATCAATTTACCAGGTGCAAAATTTAGAAAAAATAACTTGGAATAGTTACAGAGAAAATTGAAATATACCCAATTATACCTGTAACTATGAACACGTGATAGCGTTACAGAAGTGGATTTTATATAAAAGATTAGCGACTAGCAAACAGAGTATTGTACATAGCTTTTATCTTTGGCTGATAGTTATAAAAGAGCCTTATTTTTGGTGAAAAATTGTTAGTTTTATTTTGCTAGCTTTATATTTGAAAAGCAACTAGCGTAGGTATAGCTTTATTTTTTTGGCTATTTTCCAGCTAATTTAAAAAAAAAATATTTCGTCATTATTGTTTGTATTTTACTTTTCAACATGTTTTTCAGACTGGTTCTCGTGCTTCCATCGAATATTTCATCTTTTTTTTTCTTCTAATTAATCTTTAATTGTCTTTATTTGAATTTAAAATTTAAAAAAACTTCATATTAAAGTACATTAATGAAAAATAAGCAATAGTGAATTAGAGACTATAAGCGAAGTCCATAATTTATTCATGTACAGTTATGGATCTTTTAAGTGAGAAATATTAGAAAATATTTATAGTTCAAAGTCGAAGCAAATAATAGTGGGCGTTTGGTTCTGGTTTTGAGTGATACTGATAGTAGTGATAATACTAACAGGAAAGACGAAGAGTTGAAGATATGACAGATGATCAAAATTTCAAAATTTGTATTGTTCCCACCAAAAAAGTCAATTTCTTTATGATAGGTAACTCATACAAAAATAATACTATAACTTATGATTCAAACTTGGCTGTTATTTTTTGGCCCGAATACATTAAACTTCTCTGTCTTAGCAATTCTGGTTCGGATCAGCTGAAGGGTATTTTCAAAAAGTTTATTTTTGTTTATATTTTGAAAGAGATAATTGTTTTTAACTGTGCAATTTTATCTTAACAGTTTCAAAATTTAATTCAATCATCGCAATTATGATCTGTTAATAACTCTTTACTGACTGATTTTATAATTTTTAAAAACCTTTTTTTAATGGAGCTGCTGTTGTGTTAGAGTTTTTATTTACATTCCTTTTTAACTATCTTTACATATATTTAACATATTTATTTACATCTCTCTAGATTTTTTTTTTTTTCAATATTGTTTTTCACAAACATCTATGTTAGCATGCAGTATGTTCAGTGCAACCCATGTACTAAATTTCAGCCCTGTATAATGATAATATTATGGATTAGCCTCATTGATGGAACTTTTAGCTGGCCATGTTGCTAAACTGATTGAACAATTTTGATTATAATACTATATATTAGTTTTTATCAGGTTCAGAATAAACTGCTTACCAAATAATAACCTTATCGAATGATAATTACGCCTTAGCCCCTATGGGTGGAACTTTTGTTATCCACCATGATTGAATCCCTTGACCAATGCTTGTCAAACTAAATATAGATTTTAATTAGGTTTAGAACTAACTACCTATCAAACTCTAAGTCTGTCAAATGATAGGTGGTGCGTGAGCGCTATAGCAATTCACATCCAGTCGTGGTTTGTTTAAGCTTCGTATAATTATGCATTGTGACTATCAAACGATTTATTTACTCAAAAGTAAAAAGTCAATCCAATTGTTATTCTTCAGATTAATAGAATAAAATTACAAAAGATGTGTCCAATTTAAATGGAATGTAATTGAAATGTGTCTCCACATAAAAACTTCACCACAAAAAAAATAAACATTACAATAAATATAATTCTCCAGAATTACTACCTTACTAACCAAAATATACAAATTACTTGCACCAATATGATCATTGAGCCAGTTGTTGAGCATTCCATGGCCCCAAAAATGGGATTAGACCCCACTTTTTAATCTTCGAGTTCATATTTTATTTTTGTTGTGAGTGGTGTCATTTTAATTTGTGGAATACCTTGTAGTGAAAAAATATTCTTACCAGAAGGTAATCAACAGATTTTGTGTGTTCTGCCACTCTATATGTAAACATACGGGTAAGTCAAAACCTGGGTGAACTCTGGCAATTTTAGAGCCAGTTTGGACAGTCTATATACAGGCTTATTTACAGTCACACAGAAGCACATACATAGTAACTACATATGTTTGTTTGAACAGATCAGTGCGTCATTTCTTGTAGTGATAACAAATGGCGGACCAGTTTGTATATGGAATTGTGACACCTTTGTCATTGTTGAGATTGTTCAAAGTTTGGTACTCGTATATTACTTGCATTTATGTGCAAGTAATTACAATTGAATGTAATTTGTGCAATATGTTTAATGTTACAGAGATAAATATTTGCCAGCCTTGCAGCGGCAATTGTCATTGGGAGTCTAAGCCTCATAATCTCATACAAGTAATATCCCCACAGATACTCCCTCAGTTTTTGCGCCAAAAAATGATGAAATATGTGCAGGACTGGGAGATTTATGAGTCCAGTACTATTTCTAGTCAGCCTCTCACTTGGACAAGGAGCTGTCTACAGTGGTCCCGATGCATTTGTAGGATTGCTTAGGGGCATCCATCTAGGCATGGTAGTTTGCACATGACTCTCCACTTTTTCATGGCAATTGATATTTGTTAGGAACATAAGGATGTAAGAGGGAGTGTGGTTTTTGAGGTACCTTAAATTCTGGTTTCCTCACCATTGGGGAGTTTGAATTCCCCTGTGCCAAGTACACTGGAATAATGTTAAAAGTACAAATGGGAGGGAGCCTCTCATTCCTGAAAACTTGCTTTGGTTGTTCCTTTGTCTCCTGTTGGGGAAGCTCTGGCTTTGGGTTTGCCAAAGTTAGTACTCTCTTTTCAGGGGACTTTGGAGGTGAAACAAGAGGCGGGAGAGGTGACAACATTATTTCGAAGATTTTATTGACTGGAAGTACTGTATCCATCAGTAACTCATCGTCAATCTGACTGTATTTGAGAAGTTGCTGAGCCTTTAATTTCTCAGTAGCTTCTCAAACAATTGTGGTGTTGGGGTCTTGGGAAGTTTTGCAGTTGGCAACAACATTCTGAGAGAGTAGGAAAAATAAAAATAGAAAGAAATTACAAAAAAGTAGTGTAAAAATATGTCCAAGTCAAACAACAGTGGAATTGCGGATGATTTTTGTTGTGAGATTTAGATCAAGCTCAGTGTTGAAACATCGCCTTATCTGAGTTTATCCTTTCATGGAAGGGATAGCTCTTAAAATTCTCTGCTGTATGAAAGTTTTCCTGTTAACTTATGATTGGTTTAAGCAAAGTTATACCTGAAAGATTTTGAGATCTTCAAATCACAGAGAAATTCACCTTTTGTGTGACATCACGATCTTTATAGATATTTAAGTTATCTTTGTTGTGACAATAGAAACACGTTACGATGTTTGTGTTCTATATCGCAATTGGGATTGTTTATTCGTGTCTTTTCCATTTTGTTCGCATTCCATTTCTTTATCTCCTGATTTTCTTTTGTCTCATGGGATTCCAATTTTTGTCGCTTATTTTTAGCGGGTTTGAATTTTACATATGATATTTACTGTTTTGATCGAAAATTTTAATTCCTCCGTGTTAATCGCACAGACTTGCAATTAGGATGCAGATTTTTTTTTCTTACTGCCTAAGGGCCTGCTTCTTGTTTTAGGGCTTAAGGGGATCTTGGGAGTAGTATAGAAAATGAGAGTTCTGGCACAGCTTTCAAAGTTGAACTTTGGAGGTCAGTATTTTTGTACATGAGCTTTTGGTCGCAAAGAGGCATGCGATATATCGATATTCATATTTTTTGACACGCTGATTTCAATTTTGACATTGAAATTTTAATTCGATGAAGAGGAAGGGTGTACAGGGTGAAACAAGGGGTTTCGGGGTAAATATTATATATGTGTGAAATGAGGCGTGTGATATATCGATATGTAGGTTTTTCGATATGCGGATTTTGATTTTAATGTCGAAAATAAAATTTGATGAAGCGTAAGGGCGTTTGACGTAGAGGGTGGAGGGGTAGGCACAGCTTTCAAAGTTGAACTTTGCAGGTCAGTATTTTTGTACATGAGCTTTTGGTCGCAAAGAGGCATGCGATAATGTCGAAAATAAAATTTGATGAAGTGTAAGGGCGTTTGACGTAGAGGGTGCTGGGGTAGGCACAGCTTTCAAAGTTGAACTTTGGAGGTCAGTATTTTTGTACGTGAGCTTTTGGTCGCAAAGAGGCATGCGATATATCGATATTCATATTTTTTGACACTCTGATTTCAATTTTGACATCAAAATTTTAATTCGATAAAGTGGAAGGGCGTATGGGGTGAAACAAGTGGTTTTGGGGTAAATATTATATATGTGTGAAATGAGGCGTGTGATATATCGATATGTAGGTTTTTCGATATGCGGATTTTGATTTTAATGTCGAAAATAAAATTTGATGAAGCGTAAGGGCGTTTGATGTAGAGGGTGGAGGGGTAGGAGCAGTTTTCAAAGTTGAATTTTGGAGGTCAGTATTTTTGCACGTGAGCTTTTGGTCGCAAAGAGGCATGCGATTTATCGATATGCATATTTTTTGTCACGCTGATTTCAATTTTGACATCAAAATTTTAATTCGACGAAGTGGAAGGGCGTACGAGGGTGAAACAAGGGGTTTTGAGGTAAATATTATATGTGTGTGTGTGAAATGAGGAGTGCGATATATCGATATGTAAGTTTTCGGGTATGAGGATTTCTAATTTGATATTAAAAATCGAATCCGAATGGGCGTAAGAGCGTTAGGCTCAGGGGGTAGGGGGATAATGGTATAGTGGGATAGGGGATAGTGGTGTAGGGGTGTGATATATTGATATGTAGGTTTTTGGGTATGGGGATTTCGAATTTGACATTTAAATTTGAGGAGTGAAAAAAAAAATTTTTTTTCCTGTGAAAAAATAAATAAATAAAATTAGGAGATGGGTAGGCATACCTACCTATACCTACCTTAATGAGGTATAATTAATGCGCGTATGTGTAGATTCTTCGGTAAATTCTGCTTTAAACTTTCTCTTTTTTTTCCTTTGGACACTCTACATCCTTTTTAACTTTCTCCCACTCACTATATTTTGGTAATGGTTTAACTTAATACCTCGATGAATAGTTCACTTTTGAAAACAGAGCAGTGTATAAGTTTACAGTTTGATTTTTGTGGTTGAACATTAAGACGTCTACTTTTAAAAATTTTCAGTTGAAATTATTTTTTATTCGCTACATCTCATAGAAATAAAGTAAGTACCAGAATTTTTTCAGTGCTTTTATTTATTTTTACTTATTCATTAATTGTAATAATAGGTACCTACATCAAAACAAAAGTAATTATTTTATTTATTAATTTTTTCAATTGTGTGTATGATCAGATGGCTTCATCCTCAAGTGTGTTAAAACATGGTGCTGGTAATATGGCAAAGGCTTTTGCTGATGAAATAAACATCAAGATTGCAAAGTATAATGAAATTCCAACAAAATGTTTAATCAAACTGAGTTTGGAAGAAACCTACGAAATATTGAAAATGCGTTCTATTGAAACCAAATACGGACGTACTCTTATCGCACATCTAAGAGCTGAATCATCTAAGGAAGAATTTGAATCATTTCTTCCAAAAAGAATCAAGAATTATTTGAATACGGATGAAGATATCGATGTATTTTTACAAAATATTTCTCACTTGAAAATTTTGGGTCTAAATAAAATGAGGGGTGTTAATCTCGAATTTTTACCGAGAACTTTTGTAATAGATGTTCAGTAAAATAAAGTACATATTTAAATATTATTCTGAGAATTCCAACAACAGCAGCTTTCTTATTACTATATGTACTGAATAATTGTATATTATACTTTTCCAACATAGTTTTGAAAGTGTTATTGTAAAATTCTTTGCCCAAATCAGTTTGCAGATAACGAGGAGGTTTAAAAATGACACCATCTCTGGAATCCAGTATATTTTTCATGACAGTTGTAACTGTAGTAGCCATTTTATTCTTCAGAGGTATTGCCCAAGCATATTTGGAAAAAACATCGATAACAGTTAACATGTAACGATTATTAGCATTTTCATCAGCATAAGGCTGCATTTCAACAAGATCAGCTTGAAATATATCCTTGAATCCTTTAACAAAGGTGGGTCTTCTCGAATAATTTTTACAAGCTGGATTATGTAATTCAGTAGCTATTTCTCGAAGCACCATCTTATTAGAACTTGATACTTTCTTATCTACAACAGGATCCATGATTAATGAATATATCCAGCTTCTCGTAATTCCGATTCGATGCTTATAATCTCATTAATCACATTATTATTTCCAGCATTTTGGGAGGCATGCAACAAACATAAACGATCAACCAACTCGTTAGGGTTATCCCAATAGGTATATAAATTTTCAATTTTATCCTTTGCTTTTATAAGCTTCACCCGCATACCTTGACCACTTTCTGAATTATCAGTATCTTTATTCGTTGTACTAAATAAAGTAGAAGGGGAATTCTCAGTTGAAGAACTAGAGGTTGGAGAAAATAAGTTTCCTCATGTTGATAATAATTTATCTAATCGATCTTGTTCTATACGCATATTATTTAAAAATGGTTGGAACTGTGGAGAGTTTAGAGAAATCATTTGATTTTCTCCCTCTTCTTCACTACCCACATCCTTAGTTTGAAACAATTTTTTAATAAATTTTGATTTTGCTCCTGGATTTGATTTAATTTTACTATCAGCTTTTCGCAAATGTGCACCAGTATCAATCAACATTTGTTTGTAAGACCTAACATCTTGACTGGTGTAATCATGAGGCTTTTTCTTCGTTAGCAAGGATATTAATCCTTTAGTCTGTTCACATTCTTGATCAGCAACTGTAATTTTATCATTAGAAAATACAATTGGATATTCTCCAAGATAATATGTTCCATCAACATGACGTTTAACTCCAAATATAGTATCCTCGCTGCTAATTACATCCGATGTAATTAAAATCTTAGACTTTGATTGCTGTTGTTGTTGTTGTTTTAACTCGGTTTTTTCCAAATTTACCAGAGGTTTATATTTTCTCTCCATTCGCATTATATAATCAGCTTCTCCTTGACAATATTTATCAAATTTTTGAGTATATTTCCCACATGTCCACTTAATTCAAAACTGATTGGAAATGACGTAATAATTTCCACTTTTTGAGTATTCACATTGGGTTTTATGGAAAATTTGAATTTATCCTTTTTGAAATCACCTTTAAGGTATATTTCATGATCATTAAATGTTAGATCGTACAGTAATTTTTCAATAGCCTCTATTTCATACGCTCCTTCTGGTATTCTAATAGTTCGTCCAACATAGACATGATCTTTTTTAATCAAAAAGTAGTGAAACAAGTCATTTTTATCCTTTATTACATTTGGAATAGAATTAAAGGTACTTAAACGGTATAGTCCAAGGGCATATGTTCCGTCACTATCCAATTCCAAAGGAGGAAAATAATCTTGAGACAATTCGCTGCTGTAACTGACAAGTGTGTAGGTCTTTACACAAGAAAAATGAAGAACACAAGTGATGATTAGATAGATAGTTTAATGATTTTATTTGCTTATTTTCCTTTCGTATACACAAAATTGATTAAAAAGAAAGCATAATGATAAATGACCACAAATTATCATATTATAATCTTGTTCTTGCTCCCAGTTGTAATAAATATCTAAATTTTCAAAAAATTTTACAAATTCCTTAGGTGGAGGTAAATTACCAAAACTATCGTAATAGTTTACAGTGGTACAGTGTTTAAAATAACATGTCCAATGAGTACCAGGACCAGCTTTTTCATCCAAATTTATTACTCCACATTTGTAGCTTTTGAGTGGGCTTTTACGTTTCAATATTTCATCTCGTGAAAATACTTCTTGAAATAAGGGGAATATACGTGTTCTTGATACAATATCCACGATATCATAATCAGTTAACACCTTATGCCAAGGTAATATTTTCACAAACTCTTTTAGTTTTTTGGAAAATGTGAAGAGGAAGGAGCTAAGAAAAGGCCATATCCTTTACGATATGGAGTTAGAAATAGTCCGTTACCTATTTTATAACTAGTTGAAGGGTCTGTGGAATTATTATTCATACTTTTTCTTAAATTAACAATATCTCGTATAGCATTTATAATAGCACTCGCTCCTCCAGCTATTGCTCCAACTTTTGATATTCCAGCTAAAATTGGTATAAGAGGTAGGATACCACCGACTTTGGGTATAGGAATGATTCTACTACCATTTTTATTTTTCTTCAAAGCTTTTTAAACGCCTTTACGCGAACCAATAGCTTTCATCGCAGTTTGCACCGCCTTTTGTAAAGTTGAATTATCATTAATACTCTTGGCTTTGGTACCTCTTAAAGAGTTTCGAGCTTTACGCACAAGAGAACCAAAAGATACATTTCCACCAATTTGCTTCAACTTCTTCTTCATCTTCTTCAACTTCTTCTTCTTCTGACAGCCCAGTCCTAATTTCCGTTTAATTTTCATCGCATTTGTTGTCGCATAAGCAAATACTTTTTCAGGAATTGATGAGTCTGATGCCTTTACTCTTTCCCAAGCTTTATTCTCAAGCTTTCTATCAGCCAAATGTCGAGAGGGTGTATCTTTATGTTGGGAATAAAAAATATCGTGCTCTTTTGCAGCTTGATATAACAAATTTATGCCAGAATCCCTTCGTTTCAAATGTTTTTCTAAATCTGTAAATGGTCCCAAATACTGATAGGATGGGACATGCAACTCTGGCATAAATTTCAAATTTAAAAATTTGTTAAATAAACCATTACCACTAGACTGATTATGATAATCCATAAACGTTATTACTCTTTGACATCTTCTTTATAAATGAATTGCAGAGTACTTGGTTATTGTAACTTATGTCTGTAATTTTCAGTATCCTTCCATCTGGCTATTCTCTTCTTCCTATTCTCAAATCTTTCACACAACATATAAATACGTTATACACATTTGTTTTTTCTTCATTTCAAGATTTGAAAGCTAACGTATAGTTCGAGATGAAGACTATTAAGCAAACAATTTCATTACCTATTGATGAAATCAAGTGTGAATCTGATGATGATTCACTTGTAAATAAAAGGCATGGAATTCTATTGCCAAACAGTATTCGAGCAATCATATGTGGACCTAGTAATTGTGGAAAAACAAATCTCTTGATGAACTTGTTGTACAATCCAAATGGATTATCGTTTGAAAATATCTACTTATATTCAAAGTCCTGTTATCAACCAAAATACCAAGAATTGGAGAATGTGTTGCAATTAGTACCAGAAATTGAATATTTTCCATACGATGATAATGAGTCTGTCATTCCTCATAATGAGGCTAAACCAAATTCCATCTTCATTTTTGATGATGTAGCCTGTGAGAAACAACAACATATTTGAGCATACTTTTGCATGGGTTGTCACAAAAATATAGATTCTTTTTACCTGGCTCAAACATATACTCGCATTCCCAAACATTTAGTACAAGATAATGCAAATTTACTGGTGCTATTTAAACAGGATTTCACTAATTTGAAACATATTTACTACAATCATGTGAATACGGATATGAGTTTCAATAAATTTTGTGAAATATGTCAACATTGTTGGAATACTTCAAATTATAGCTGTATTGTCATTGATAAAACTAGAGATTTGAACAATGGTCGCTATCGTATAGGCTTTGATGAATTTATAATTGTCGAATAATTTAAGTTTCATTCAGTTGCAATCATGGCTTCAAATGAAATTGACGATAAAAAACGTTTAGTCCAATTAGCGAGTGTATTGCGTCAAAAATTTGATAAATATTGTCAAGGAGAAGCTGATTATATAATGCGAATGGAGAGAAAATATAAACCTCTGGTAAATTTGGAAAAAACCGAGTTAAAACAACAACAACAACAGCAATCAAAGTCTAAGATTTTAATTACATCGGATGTAATTAGCAGCGAGGATACTATATTTGGAGTTAAACGTCATGTTGATGGAACATATTATCTTGGAGAATATCCAATTGTATTTTCTAATGATAAAATTACAGTTGCTGATCAAGAATGTGAACAGACTAAAGGATTAATATCCTTGCTAACGAAGAAAAAGCCTCATGATTACACCAGTCAAGATGTTAGGTCTTACAAACAAATGTTGATTGATACTGGTGCACATTTGCGAAAAGCTGATAGTAAAATTAAATCAAATCCAGGAGCAAAATCAAAATTTATTAAAAAATTGTTTCAAACTAAGGATGTGGGTAGTGAAGAAGAGGGAGAAAATCAAATGATTTCTCTAAACTCTCCACAGTTCCAACCATTTTTAAATAATATGCGTATAGAACAAGATCGATTAGATAAATTATTATCAACATGAGGAAACTTATTTTCTCCAACCTCTAGTTCTTCAACTGAGAATTCCCCTTCTACTTTATTTAGTACAACGAATAAAGATACTGATAATTCAGAAAGTGGTCAAGGTATGCGGGTGAAGCTTATAAAAGCAAAGGATAAAATTGAAAATTTATATACCTATTGGGATAACCCTAACGAGTTGGTTGATCGTTTATGTTTGTTGCATGCCTCCCAAAATGCTGGAAATAATAATGTGATTAATGAGATTATAAGCATCGAATCGGAATTACGAGAAGCTGGATATATTCATTAATCATGGATCCTGTTGTAGATAAGAAAGTATCAAGTTCTAATAAGATGGTGCTTCGAGAAATAGCTACTGAATTACATAATCCAGCTTGTAAAAATTATTCGAGAAGACCCACCTTTGTTAAAGGATTCAAGGATATATTTCAAGCTGATCTTGTTGAAATGCAGCCTTATGCTGATGAAAATGCTAATAATCGTTACATGTTAACTGTTATCGATGTTTTTTCCAAATATGCTTGGGCAATACCTCTGAAGAATAAAATGGCTACTACAGTTACAACTGTCATGAAAAATATACTGGATTCCAGAGATGGTGTCATTTTTAAACCTCCTCGTTATCTGCAAACTGATTTGGGCAAAGAATTTTACAATAACACTTTCAAAACTATGTTGGAAAAGTATAATATACAATTATTCAGTACATATAGTAATAAGAAAGCTGCTGTTGTTGGAATTCTCAGAATAATATTTAAATATGTACTTTATTTTACTGAACATCTATTACAAAAGTTCTCGGTAAAAATTCGAGATTAACACCCCTCATTTTATTTAGACCCAAAATTTTCAAGTGAGAAATATTTTGTAAAAATACATCGATATCTTCATCCGTATTCAAATAATTCTTGATTCTTTTTGGAAGAAATGATTCAAATTCTTCCTTAGATGATTCAGCTCTTAGATGTGCGATAAGAGTACGTCCGTATTTGGTTTCAATAGAACGCATTTTCAATATTTCGTAGGTTTCTTCCAAACTCAGTTTGATTAAACATTTTGTTGGAATTTCATTATACTTTGCAATCTTGATGTTTATTTCATCAGCAAAAGCCTTTGCCATATTACCAGCACCATGTTTTAACACACTTGAGGATGAAGCCATCTGATCATACACACAATTGAAAAAATTAATAAATAAAATAATTACTTTTGTTTTGATGTAGGTACCTATTATTACAATTAATGAATAAGTAAAAATAAATAAAAGCACTGAAAAAATTCTGGTACTTACTTTATTTCTATGAGATGTAGCGAATAAAAAATAATTTCAACTGAAAATTTTTAAAAGTAGACGTCTTAATGTTCAACCACAAAAATCAAACTGTAAACTTATACACTGCTCTGTTTTCAAAAGTGAACTATTCATCGAGGTATTAAGTTAAACCATTACCAAAATATAGTGAGTGGGAGAAAGTTAAAAAGGATGTAGAGTGTCCAAAGGAAAAAAAAGAGAAAGTTTAAAGCAGAATTTACCGAAGAATCTACACATACGCGCATTAATTATACCTCATTAAGGTAGGTATAGGTAGGTATGCCTACCCATCTCCTAATTTTATTTATTTATTTTTTCACAGGAAAAAAAATTTTTTTTTTCACTCCTCAAATTTAAATGTCAAATTCGAAATCCCCATACCCAAAAACCTACATATCAATATATCACACCCCTACACCACTATCCCCTATCCCACTATACCATTATCCCCCTACCCCCTGAGCCTAACGCTCTTACGCCCATTCGGATTCGATTTTTAATATCAAATTAGAAATCCTCATACCCGAAAACTTACATATCGATATATCGCACTCCTCATTTCACACACACACATATAATATTTACCTCAAAACCCCTTGTTTCACCCTCGTACGCCCTTCCACTTCGTCGAATTAAAATTTTGATGTCAAAATTGAAATCAGCGTGACAAAAAATATGCATATCGATAAATCGCATGCCTCTTTGCGACCAAAAGCTCACGTGCAAAAATACTGACCTCCAAAATTCAACTTTGAAAACTGCTCCTACCCCTCCACCCTCTACATCAAACGCCCTTACGCTTCATCAAATTTTATTTTCGACATTAAAATCAAAATCCGCATATCGAAAAACCTACATATCGATATATCACACGCCTCATTTCACACATATATAATATTTACCCCAAAACCACTTGTTTCACCCCATACGCCCTTCCACTTTATCGAATTAAAATTTTGATGTCAAAATTGAAATCAGCGTGTCAAAAAATATGAATATCGATATATCGCATGCCTCTTTGCGACCAAAAGCTCACGTACAAAAATACTGACCTCCAAAGTTCAACTTTGAAAGCTGTGCCAGAACTCTCATTTTCTATACTACTCTTGGGATCATACGTTTTTGTTGTAACATCTGAAAATTTTAATGACTTTATTTTTTGAGGATTTTGTATTTGTGAATTATTTATTTCAATTTTTTCAACCGATTCTTATATGTTTTGTGTTTCTGAATCTGTCTGTATATCTTCTGCATGTCTTCTTTCCATTTTTGATACTCTTATCGTCATTAACCAACAAGGCAGGATTCAATCTGTCAATTGAAATTGTTCTTGTTTCACTTGCTGTTAATATCACAAAGTTTTGGCATCAACATTCTTCATGTAACGTCTATAGAAATTCACCATGCCAAGAAACGCCTGAGTTTAGCAACATTTGAGGGCTTTGGGAAATTCAATATTGGTTAAACTTTAGTTTTCATGGGGGAAATCCCTTTGGTCAAGACTTCGTAGCCAAGAAAATCAATTTCAATTTATTTGTATAAACTTTTACCTAAGTTGATGGTAAGGCCACCTGCGTTTATGCACTGTATATGTGTATATACTGTGTAACATCTCTTACATTCTTCTCATGCTCCTGCTCACCACCTTCAGAGCAAATGAAAATATCATCCAAGTATGCATAAGCAAATGGCAGTTCCCTAAACAGTCCATTGATAAATCTTTGGGAAGTTTGTGCTGAGTTGCGAAGTCCAAATGTCATTCAAAGGTATTCGAATAGGCCAAAGAAGGTCATAACCTCTGTCTTTGGTATGTCCTGCTCAACTATAGGAATTTGGTAGAATGTTCAGTTGATATCTATTTTTGTGAACATTGTTTTACCTCCTCATTTGCGTTAAAATTCATAATATTTGCGACAGGGTAATGGTTGGGAACTGTTTTGGCATTTAAGGTCTCTTATAGTTGCCAACAATCCGCCACTCTCCACTTGATTTCTTGGCCATGTGGATTGGGAACTCCATGAGCTTTTCAAGGTGTGACATATGCCCTCCCCAATAATGTGATCATAGTATTCCCATGCTGCTTTAAGTTTGTTAAGTAGTAATCTTTTAGCTATAGCTTTGCAAGGCGGTCCTTTTATCCCTATATAATGAACAATGTCATGTATATAGGTTGGATGCCTGCGAATTAATGGTTGAGTGACTCCAGGACAGTCAGACAGAGTCTGTGAGAATTGTTTGTCAACTTTAGTACAGCTGGACATATTTGTTTCCAATCTGTAAGCTATTGTTTTGCCATCCATAGAAAGTTTTATTTCACTATCGATCAATTTGCCATTTTTAAGGTCAACAATCAAGCCAAAATGTGTATGAAAGTTTGCATCTAGGATAGGGTTTGAAACATCAGCTACTGTGAAGGACCACATCATGTCTTTTCTAAGTCTGATGTTGACTTTGCTAGTCTCATGTTTGTAAGCTGGAAGGTTTTTACCATTTACAGTATGGAGGTAGTATTTTGGAGGTTGTACTTTTTGATTTTTGTCTTCTAGCAATATACTTAGGTCTGTACCGGAGTCTATTAAGTACCATCTCCTATTCATCCTGTCCTCTAAGAATAGGTGGCATGAGTATTTTTTCAAGGGGTCTGTGGTCGCATAGATGGGCCCTTGTTCAAGTTTGATGCCTGCTTGTTGAATGATATGAATAATTTTCCCCACCATTTGCAACTATTGTTACATTTGATGACTTCTGCACCAAACCAGTTGTGATAAAAGCAGCTCTTTTCATCCCAGTTTTGAGACTGGGTGCTGGGAGATGATGTTCTATGAGGAGTGGAACTCTTACTCCTCTTTTGATTATTAGGTTTTAGGTCTTTAGACCATGACTGTCTTTTATTCTCATGGCTCCTTCTAGATTTTGACTTTGGTGCCAGTTACCACTATGTTTGTTCAAATTCTGACTTTTGTTTTATTTCTGCACCTCTGTTGTCAGCATAGCTATCTGGGGTCCAAGCTGAGAAATCTCCTCAGTCTCTGCAGACACTGCACTGACAGAAGGGTTTGTCCTTGTGCATTCTAGCGCATTGTCCGCACTTTTTGCAAGAAAGTTCAAGTTGATTGAAGTGTTGATCATGATAGATCCAATGGCTGCCAGGCACTGCACAAACTTTGGGGTAGTTGCTTGCATAACTTGTTTCCTATTATGGAAAGGGCTACTATGCTATCAGCCTTCTCCCACAATTCAGCCATGAAAGTTAAGGGTTTATCATCCTTGATTTTCATACCACCCATGACATCGTCAATTATTTGATTTTTGGTCTTCCTAAACATATCTTGGATTTTCCTGACAAACCAGGCATAATTGTCCTCTTCTGTCGAAGGGTATTCCATGATATCTGGAATGTTGCAAATGATCTGCGGTGGCATGCCACCACAGATGTGGAGATATCGCTGGTTCTGCTCAGTGTTCTCAGTTTTGAACCTACCTTACAGGAGAGTTAACCATAATTTTACTTCATTGGACACAAATTCCAGAATCTCAATCCTTTGTTTAAAGAAATTAGGATTTTGACTTGGCAGGTTCTGCAATAAATGTAGAATTTTTGCCCAGAATTTGGATATCAGCTGTGGCTGTGCACTTTCTCCTACTGATGTGTGTGTTGGTGAATTTTTTGGGACCTCGCTCCGGTAATTGAAAGTGCCATCTAAATTTTCTACAGACTGAGGTATTCCACAGGTCCTTCCACTTGAACTTGCTTACTGGTTGAAAATACTGGTTCCTGTGTTTGCAGGTTGGGTGTCTTTGTGTCAGAACTTTGTCTTTCAGTTTAACCACTCTTTAACATTTTAACTGCTAGTTCTTCTTGGCTAACTGCAGTTCCTAGTTGCATTAGCTCTGGAAGTTGAGTAGCTGTTAACAATATTGAAATATCTTCAGATTGTTGTGTCAAAGTTGGAGGGGTTGGGGTATGAGTCCAACCTTCTTCCTCCAGGTCTACTGTTTTTTTCTTCCTTGGTAGTATTTATTAAGAAGGAGGGTATGAATTCCCACTTCAGCAGACTATTTTGACAACCAATAATGTCTAGTCTGTAAAAAAATCTTTATAATTTCTGAGTAAGTGAGAATCTTGCCAGCCACAACATGGTCAAAAAAATCACGTTGGGATCATGACTGTGGAATACCATGTTGTGAAAAGATATTCTCTCTTGAAGGTAATCAATAGATTTTGCGTGTCCTGCCACCTCATATGTAAACATACAATGAGCCAAAACCTGGGCATAAACTGGCAATTTTAGAGCCAATTTGGACAGTTTATATACAGGCTTATTCACATGCACAGGGACACACGTAGTAATTATGTATGTTTTTGTGAACAGATTGGTGAACATTTCTTTTAGTGATATGAAATGGTGGACTGGTTCATGTATAGAATTGTGACGTCATGGTCATGGTTGAGATTGGTTATGGTTTGGTACTTATACATTAATTGCAAGTAATTACGATTGAACATAATTCGTGCAATATGTTGAACGTCATAAAGACGAATATTTGCCAGCCTTGTGGCGGCAATTGTCGTTGGAGTTTTTTAAACTTTGTTTTTTTATATTCAAATAAAAGGACTTAAGTTGAATGGATAATCTTTTGTGGCCCTTTCAACTTTGTTTCTCAACCCCTTTACTTATCTTACCATTAAGATATGGTTTCTTGTTTTGGGCCTCTATTTTTATTTTGAAACTATTTATTCTCTGAGCCTCTAGTTAATCTCGAAGAAACACTCAGGTAGGATTTTATGGCCGGAGAAGGTGATTATCTCGAGCTTTTTGTCAGTATTCGAATGAAGTTTTGACACTTTGAGAGCAACTGTTCGTTAGATCTGTAAAAAGTCATAAATTTTCCAACGATCAACGGATCAAGAAATTTGATTTCTCCGTGCCTGTCTTATTGGACACCTAGTTTTGTGTTTTGTTTTTGGAATTCTGACCGTTCGCAAAAGTTGTGTTCTGTTGTGTTCGAGCTTCAATAGTACTTCATATCGATCTTATATTCTTATCTGAATTCGAAACAAAAAGGAACTTAATTACCAACTGTTCATCATTCGTACTCAACGTTTCTTTTTTCTTTCGTAAATTTTAATTATTTACTGGTGAATAACGAAATAGATACCAGTAATTATCAAAATAGGTACTTAATTGAGATTTTGTAAATTATTTTTATTTTTTGGTGGAGCCTGTCAATGTTCGATTGATTAATCGAATTTATAATAATGGGTTTTCCACCTTTTGTTGCCATTCATCCAGGTTTTTTTTATTTTTTTCTATTTTTTGTGTACATGTCGCAACTTATAAGAAATTCATTCTTTAATCAAAACAAAAGAAATATTTTGTCGATTACATTGTTTCTATTTCCCTTTTTTTGCCTGTATTTTTATTGAAGATATACACACAATGTACTTGAAAACTGCCCATTCTCACGTCAATTTTCATGTGTCAGTGCATTTTTTATTTGATCAATGTATGTTCTTGGAAGGAAATAAAAATCAATTTTAAAATTTTGCGGAATAATGGAAAAATTTGTTAGTATACAAATTATACACCTGGATTTACGCTTAATATGGCTGTCCTGTTTAAGCGAATAAGCTATATAAAAAGTATTTTTATTTGACCGAATTTGTAATATGATACATTGTTATGTTCATTTTCAAATTGATGTTGAAAGGAACGACGTTTGAGGTATTCAACTTTGAAATTGGAAATTGTTATATGAAAAGAATTTGCTGTAATTTTTTGATCTTAGTATGCTCAAAGTTAACTTTGTTTATGATTCGAAAGCTACAATTTTTATTCTGTTTTTACAGAGGGCAGCACGTTCATTTAATATCTTTATGGTTTTTTTAATCTTTTACACGTTTTTTTTATTTTTTTATTTACACTAATGAGAAAATCTTAGAGAAATGCATAAAAATGAATTATGAGTGAAACAAATGAATGTCTTGTTAAAATTGGTTTTCTCGAAAATATTTTGGGAAAACTGGAATTTAATTTTGTGCGTTTTATTACCCTAAGTGTTGTCTGTTGTGGAATAATTTACTTCAATACATATGTATTTATGTATGTATTGGTAATCTAATTACGTTTTACTTTGTAGATAACAAAGTATAACAAATGCAATTGTCAATATGATGTAATTTGTGATCAGCCGATTCATCACAGATATTGTAACAAGTAATTCGTGCAAATGTGTTTTAACGTGCAGTGCTTTAAATTATTCAGCTTTTTAGTGGTGACTGTCATTGATTGGTCTGAGCTCCTGAATACCTCATTCTAATATGATCCCCACAACTGTTTTCTGGTTTAGGTTTTTTGTTTCTCCTTGTATGATTATTTAGTTGTAAGAGTAAGCGAGGCATCTAATGTGAATTTTTGTGGATTTATAATATTCTTCAGTTGTCTGCAAGAACTAACTTATTTGAATAACATGCGTGAAGAGCATATATTCTATCATCTGTTTTCTTTGTAGAATTATAAGTATTTCATTGTTTGAATTTTAGATATACCTACTAATTTTTCTCCTTGCAGATCACGCGTGTTTTTTTTATCCTTCATATATTGGGTGATTAAATTTTTCTCTTTTCTGTTGAAATATATGGGGTGGGACAGCTAAATATTGAGATAAACTCGAATCTGATCATAATGTTGCTGCAAAATTAATATCCTCTTTTTACTTTTTTACTTTCTTCACCATATTTTGAAATGGGTTAAACTAAACCATACCCACTTTGCAACTGAGTATAATCAGATTTGTTTCACATTTTTGTGGTATACTAACGGGGGTGGCTTCATCCAAAATGAATACAGTTCCCAAGCGAACCAATAGTTTTTAGATCTATTAAAATTTTAATCAAAACTTTGAACTAGAGAAAAAACAAAGTTTTCAGTTGCTAGATAAGCCAGAATTTTATAACTCTGGAGAGTACCTCACATATTTAGGCCTATCCCTTTAGCCTCATCCTTCATCTTGGCTAAAACTTTGTTGTTAGTGTGGAGTGCGGCCATCCCCTAAACCCAAAATTCAGCAATTTTCGTATATTTCTCCCTAATAACAATAGTAAAAAATTAAAATCAAAATCTAAAACTTACACGCAAACGCCGTGAGCGTCTTCGGCTAGGCTAAACTCTTAGCCTAGCTACGTAGCCTAACGTTTTTTCCCTCTCTCACACTTTCGGCCTTTTCATTACCACCATTTCTATTTTTAAGTGGTGGCAATGACTTCTTTCAACCTCGGTTGATCGGAAAATCCCCTACCATTTTGTGCAATATTACATTTTTTTCTGTACTTCAATATTCTTATATGAATTTCACCGGAATTCATCCTTCGTTTTGTCGTCGACCATTGAGGTCGAAATATTTTTTTCGTCTGTATTTTGTAAAGACTAAAATTTTTAATACATTTTATTTTTTCATAATGGATTAATTTTATATTCGCGGGCATCGGGCCCGCTCGAGGCAATTATTTGAGGCATACTCAGGCAGCTCTTTTCGAAAAAGACGCCTTCTCGGACACTCAGCTATGAGGTAAATTTATTTTATTCACCTTTTTCATCTTTCCTGTTGCATGGTATAAAGCGGTTCAATCGATCACCTGGCTAGCTGAGCAGGTCTTGGGGCCCTTAACTCGCATCTTCACCGAATTCTGTTGGTGGAGATGCTCGTGGAACACTCAATGGAGTGATTTTTTTATAATGGGAAATTATGCTGGTTTATGTATTGGGATGGGATAATCCACCCAGGGTCGCATACCACATTAGTAAGATCGTAAAGAGGATGGTCGTAAGGATAGTCTGAAAAATCAAAGTAGGACTTGTGTTGTAATAGTGGATCAGTTAATGAGGAAGTATGAATGTTATAGACAAAACTGTCAGTATCAGTGTAGGCTAAAGTTACAGGTGTGTCGGGAAATATAGTGTGTTTTAGTGTTTGGTAGTGGAAGTCGTACATTACTATTTTAGAAATATCTAAAATAGCACCCCCAGCTTGAACAAATTTGTTAAAGTACAAACTTGTAGACCCCATTTTGACTCAAACAAGGTTGCTACACTCTTTCAAGATGAGACGACTTTTAAAGTTTGGTTTGCAGATGAGTTTCTTCACCTGTTTCTCATTAGTAATTAGGTGGAAGGTACGACATTTTCAAATTGATTCTAAAAACTTACCAAAGCAACTATTGTTCATTAACTTGTGGAAATCTTTAACAAATTTGTTAGTCGCCACCTTCCGTTGTTCAGTGTTGAGTTGAATGTAGGGTCGCATCCACGGCTCTTAATGGAATCGAACACCTGGATGGATTTTTTTCAGCTTAAGTCCATCACATAGAGCCGATTGTAGGTATCGATAGTGGACTATATAGTTATATTTATTATGTAGAGTTGCCACTAGTTTAGTAGGTGTACTGGGTTTCAGGGAAGTTTTAAGTTGTTGTGGACAATAAGGATAATCATTATGTGTGTCGTGAATTTCAGTCGGGTATTTGAGGTCAATTTTTAGAACATAGCCTGTAGGTCCTTCCTCCTCGATGTTAGGTATGTCAAGTTGGTTAATTTTGTCCTCAGTTAGCCAGTTAAAGTTGCGTAATGGTAGGTAGGACTTCATTCCCACCCCGTATAAGTTGTTAGCGTCTATGTAAAATATGTGGTTTTGTTCCTTAGTTGGGTCAAAGTTTGGTAATTTATCATTATTTGCCTCAATGTAACGTTCACTTGCTGCACACAAACCTCCTCTCACACTAGATTCGTAAAATAGGTACATTGTGTAGTCAGTCAGCAGTTCAAATTCAGCCCTGGTCACTTTCAACATCACATTCCAAGCAAGTCCGGGAGCTGAATAGTGCCAAGCTGCATCAAGTTTGTAAATGTCGAGGCATAAGTTTCAAAAGTTTTCAAAAACATCTGCCAGTAGTAAAACATCAGTTTTAAGGTAAATATCGCTATACTCTCCTAGATTCTGACACTGGAAAAACTCAAATACTCGCCTCGCATGATCATAATCTTCCTCTGAAACCATCTCATCTGTCAAGCTGCTGTAAAAATCTTCTTGTGGAGGTAAATGTTGCTCATCATATTTTTCAACGCTAGAGATGTATTCATAGGGAAATACACCCTTGTGTTTAACGAGCTCGAAACAATCAGCTTGATGGAAAAATTTACGAGTATGAATCAATTGTTGTGAATTTAAATTAGATACTAGAGTACACAATGTGGAGGACATAAATCTGAACAAATCGATAAACCGAGCACTTAATTTATTAGTTACCTGCACATCAAAGGAAATGAAATTTTCCGTATTTTTGGCGATAACGTTAATATCACCAATTTTCCTTGCAGGAGTCCTCTTTTTCTTCTTTTCATTCAAACTTCTCTTTCAACCTACAATTTCTTCTTCACCTGATTCTTCTTCCTCAAACAGCTCAGCTGCACTTTCACCTCCTCCATTTATGTATTCCTCATCTTCCTCCATGTCATACTCACTATCGCTAACTTCAAAGGTACTTAATATAAAATCAGATCCGAATGTTTTCTGTCTTTTACCTCTTCCAGAATTATTATTACTTGACTTGTTCCTCGAAGTTGAAGGAACATTATCATCCTGATCTGACTCGGGTGGTACATACAGTTTGCGGATTAATAATTTAAAATCATAATGCGATCCATTATGAAAAATGATAGGGAAAAAGTTGGGCAACTGGTATTGAAAGTTACAAGTCAAACATGCCCACCCCCTCAATTTTCCAGTCAAATGATGATGGTCCAAGACCAAATTGTTTTGAATATTTTTCAGAGAAGCCATAATTGGACCTCCATCATAATTCATCAGATCGTTGGGGTATCGAGCCCCACAAATATGACAAAACATATCCTCACATAGACGTTTGAAGGTACCATCTTCCATGTTCATTGGAATGTTTTGTTGATATATTATTGCAATCTGCTCTACCTCATGTCAAATTTGTCGCCAAAAATCTTCTACAGAATTTGGTCCACGATACAGAACTGGCTCATATACTTTGATGTCTGATTCATTATTGCATACTACATAGTAACAATATGAAGTAGGAGTATGGATGTGAGTTTTGTCCATAAATGATTTGTCAGAAGTCGGATCACGAGCTGCTGATGAGAATGGAGTGAGAGCACACTCAAAATCCGCATATATGACATATGGAATTCGCTGTTGAAATTGGTACTTTTGAAACTTTTGAACTGCTTTATCCTCCTTTGGCATGACAGATCTGAGAGGTTTATGTCGACCACAAAAGTTCTCATGAACAGCAAGTTTTTCTTCTGTAGAATAATGTTGCAAACATCATCTACAGATGAATACCCTTTGTGTATGAGCTGTCTTTTGCGCTCTTACTAACCAACTCAAATCTGTTATGCAGCAGTAGTGACCATTTTCTCTACCATTCATTTCTTCATTCTGTATGTACAGCAAATCAAAATGACAGTTCTTAATGAAAGTTTCCGAAATCTGTATCGGGTAAATATCATCATTTTTGTCATCATCGATACCATACACATTAACAGAAGCCTTATTATTTCTCTCAAATATAGAAATATTTTTGAAAGGAGTTGGAAATTCAATGTTGCTAAAATTGATCCTCCGCATTTGCTCTGCTGTGTATTTTGTGATGCGTTGTAACTTTTCAACTTTTGGCCTTTCTTCATATAGGGTCTTGGCAACAATGAAATATGCGAAACAACGATGATCGGAATAATTTTCAACATTGATCACCGCCTTTTTTACCACAATTTTCTTTGGCAGAGGAATGTACGATGAACCACATATGGGTGAATATTGGCTAAAATGCATCTCAAAGTCGTTGATAATATTCAAAGACCAATTGGACCCACGATAGGGCATATTTTCAAATTTCACCTTCACTATTTCCAACAAATTAGTAAACCACTCATCTAAATCGATTGCGATAAAAACTGGCTCACTTGAAGTGTGCAAAGATGTATCCAAATACATAATTTCTCCATTCACATCTTGCTTACAGATATTCAAGCTAAGAAACGTAGCAATTTTAACGGCATTGTGGAATACAAGAGCCTCCTCTACTCGAGCTTGTATTCCATTTTTGAAATAAAAAAAATGAATTGAAAGTTTTGTGCGCCTTACCTAGGGTCTGATCCACAGCTTTGAAATCATTCGGAGTGGCGTGTAATACATCGTAGACTGTATTATTATGAGCACTGTGAAGAACAATACCATTTTCGAATACACGATCTTCCTTCAAATTTCTAGCATGAACTGCAGTTTTGTGTACCTTTGACAGCAAATGCTGATGCCAATACGATTTGAAATGTTGGCTGTTGCACACCTGACATGTAACACGAGCATTTGTGGCTAATGATGATGATGCTGTTGATGAAGTTGACGCAGTGGTTGATATGGATTGTGGGTTCGACATCTAAAGGAGAAAAAAATTGTATAATAATACCTTTGAACCTTTAAGATTTGAAATAAATAACATACGAGAAGATTGTTGGTGATGGAGGCAATTTTTTAAAATGTGTCCAATATAGGTCATTTTATAAGAATTTTTTATGAAATGGCAAACAGGTTGAAATTTTTTAATTGATAGGCTTGAATTATGGTATACACACATTAATATAAAACCTGTTAAAAAAAAATAATAATAGCCAAATGAATATTACTTACTTTATGCTGAATTATCAACGTTGAATTTTTGATGAGGGTGTTCAAACACGAAATATTTCAAAGTTGAGTGGAATCCTACGAATTTGTAAAAACAAAAAACATTTAATAACTCACTCTGTTTGAGTCACCAATATAAAAAGCAGGAGAAAAAAAATATTACTTATACTTACTTTTTCTGTATTTGCAATAGTAGAATAAAATAGATATCGATTGAAACGAAACTTCAACAATTTGAAAAACTGAACTGAACTATGAAGTTATATAGCGGATAATATTTTTGATACTATGTTAAAAGGCTGTATGGATTGTTAAAAGGAAAAAGAGAAACTCTGCTACAATGAATTCTAACAGCAAATATTGTGTTAATGGGTTTCATAATCTAAATCTACACAAAAAAGGATGTAGAGTGTCCAAAGGAAAAAGAGAAAGTTTAAAGCAGAATTTACCGAAGAATCTACACATATGCGCGCACTAATTATACCTCATTAAGGTAGGTATAGGTAGCTATGCCTAACCATCTCCGAATTTTATTTATTTATTTTTTCACAGGAAAAAAAAATTTTTTTTCACTCCTACTCAAATTTAAATGTCAAATTCCAAATCCCCATACCCGAAAACCTACATATCGTTATATCACACCCCTACCCCACTATCCCCTATCCCACTATACCATTATCCCCCTACACCCTGAGCCTAACGCCCTTACGCCCATTCGGATTTGATTTTTAATATCAAATTCGAAATCCTCATACCCGAAAACCTACATATTGATATATCACACGTCTTATTCACATAATCAAAAACTCAACTTTCAAGGTCGTTGACCTCCAAGGTTCAACTTTGAAAGCTGGCCCAGAACATACATTTCACTATCTACTAATGTAACCATAAAAATTCACAATTATTTCTCTCGAAAACCTACTTTTTCTAGCGCTAGAGTTTTTTCTTTGTTTTTAAAACTGCTTTAACTTGAACATGTTATCGATAGTATATGGATAGTTTTCAGTGACTAATTATGTAATTACAGCATTCAAAAATAAAGTTACGAACATTTTTTGCTCTCTTAACCATCTACTGCCGAAAGCTTTCGTTTGAGATATGTTACAGAAAATTTTATAATGCCAATCAGACGTGATGCAGTCAAAACGACCCATAATATGAATTTCATAGTCGTAAAACTTATATTATTCTTTAACTTTCCTTCCCACCAGCCTTTTTCAATTTCTGATATCAGTTCAAAATCTTCTTTAAAATTAAATTTTAATTTATCTGTGTTGACAGGAGTACTTCACTCTGAATTTCCTGCTCGTAAAAAAACATACATGTAATGTAATACGTCAGAGGGGCTGGGGCACATAGACGTAACTATCACATAATTGTGACCATGTTTATGGAACCAATGAATTAAAGATCATAAATAATTATAACTGTCGTATTTCGTCTTAAATGGAAAAAAAAAATACACGTTGGTTCAGACGAATTTGAATTTTGCTAACAAAGTCCAATTAACGTTATTAAAATATTCAAATTCGAAATGATACGCTTTGTGTATTTTAACAAATTGCAAATGGTCAATGAATTGCAAGTTCTGGAAATATCGATATATCGATATGTTCAAGGTTAGTTAATGAAAACATATCGATATTATATAGATATATTTGTTTATCTTATCGATTCTTTACGTTTCTTTCTTTCTTTTTGAAACTGCTTCAACTTGAACATACTATCGATAGTTTTTAATGAATTACAGTAATTACATCATTCAAAAATACATTTTTGAAAACTTTTTGATCTATCAACCATCTACAGCACGTAGCTTTTGTTTGAGATATGTTACAAAAAATTTGATAAAGACAATCAGGCGTCATGCGGTCAAAATGACTCATTTATGATGTGGATTTTATTTTATATATATATGATAGATAGATAGATAGATAGATAGATAGATAGATAGATAGATAGATAGATAGATAGATAGATAGATAGATAGATAGATAGATAGATAGATAGATAGATAGATAGATAGATAGATAGATAGATAGATAGATAGATAGATAGATAGATAGATAGATAGATAGATAGATAGATAGATAGATAGATAGATAGATAGATAGACAGATAGACAGATAGACAGATAGACAGATAGACAGATAGACAGATATTGATAGATTGATAGATTGATAGATTGATAGATTGATAGATTGATAGATTGATAGATTAGTAGGTAACCAGCATATACTTGGTGTGTACCTTCTATGTTTTGCTTGAGTTGACCAATTTAAAGTTCATTTAATAATAGTCATCTCTTAAATTCATAGAATAGCATGGATAAATGTAGCTTCAAATGTAGTTTAAAGTAAGTCAAGTGTTACACCACAGTTGCCTATTTAATGCCGACATGTTTAACCTGAAATCATTGTTCCTTACTGGTCTAGTATTATACAAATAGAAGTACTGTGGTGGCCACACACACATACAGCTTCCCTCTTGTCTTCTACCATTGGCACTGTGGCCAAGTGTATACGGTGTCAAGTTTTGGTAGATGGTGATCGAGCATTAGGTATTCTGCCCAGAATGCGGGTTTGATTCCCCACACTAGCAGAATACCTAAAAGTACTATATATACAAATTACCTTATGTATGTATAAACACGAGATAGATTAAGATTCTACTTCAATAGGGCTGAAATTTGATATGTAGATAGATTTGAGCATAATCTTGCGTGGGATTGATTTTTGTTGCCCATTGATCAAGTATTGAGGGGTAATGGCTAAAATTAGTTTCACCAATGAGAAATTTGAGATGAACCAAAGAAGCTGGACCAAAATCAGGCTTCCTATTATTGTATTTGCTAAGCACTAATTTATTAATAGGTACCTATTTTGATTCCACTGTATTTAGGTCAGTCTTGTACCAATGTGACAATACAGTTCATTGTCAATTTGGTTGAAAGTTTGGTGAAATGAGAGAAAAATGTTATTTGTACAGTACAGGGGTACTTATTTCTATGATTTTCAAACTAAATATACTATTTTAAATAAAGAAATGATAAATGATGTTTGATGATTTTTACCGACTGCCTCAGAAGGAGGTATTGTGTTTGACTCTGTTCCTGACAATCTAACAAAATTTTGTGCCACTGTACAGTATTCAATATTCATCGTACAAGTATGAAATAGGTCTCAAAAAATTCGTATTTTCATGGTGAGTAACACTGGCCAAAAAAAATTGAAAAATTCCCCATACCAGACCACAATTTTCATTCAAAATTTGGGGACTTTTTTTCACAAAAAAAGCAACATAACCAATCACAATCCAAGATTCAACATATAAGAAAATAAGGCATGCTGATTTGGTCTTCGAAAAGTTTTTAAAGTTATATAAATATTTCAAGTGTCACCAATTCTCCCAGTAATATATTAGCACCAGTAGATGTATTATGTAGGATTGGCTCATTTAAAGTCCGTTGATATATCACCTTCAAAATAATAATTATAAGAAAAAATGAAAATATCATGTTTCCAAAACACCCCTAAACCAACCAATCAGGAAGGAGTACTGAAAAATAAACTGTGATTGGCTCATTTAAAGTCCGTTGATGTATCCACTTCAAATTAATATTTATAAGGAAAAATAAAAATGACCTGTTTCTGGAATTCCCTCAAACTGACCTAGGAAGGTATACCAAAAAATGAACTGTGATTGGCTCACTTATGGTTGTTAATTGATCACTTATATATAATTATATTTCATATCCCATCATAGGTATCAGTTAGCTTTTTATTTCTCTGTGTCCAAGGTCTATATTATGACGGACTGTGTGAGGAGGTATCATACTTACCAAATTGATGCAAAAGTGCTGAATAAATACACAAAAATACAAGCAAAACTGAAGCAAGGTCTAACTTTTGCTTTCAACAAGAATCATTAATTTAGAGAATATCAGATAGGTATGAAAATAACTGAAAAAAAATGTATATACCTCTTTTTTACATTCTCTTTATTAACATTTTAAAGTTAAAATCAATTTTAAACATTTAATTAGTTTTCTTAATATTTGATCAAAAGATTGAAATTTACTCATTGACCAATTCCAAAATTAAAAAAAAATTCAAAGTTCCCTATTGAGCAATAATAAAATAGGTATTAATTAAGAAAAAATAATAGGCTGGAAATAAAATTTGCTGTTACATGAATATTGCAACATGACCAAGCACCTGTCACTTGAATTTTTTGTATTAGGTATTTCATCATTATCAGAAACTATGAAGGTAAAGACGAATTGTGGAGAATTGAAGTGACGAGAGAAACATGGGCAGATATTAAAGATTCGCGCTGAAAAATATTTGCAGCAGAAAAATTGAGAAATAATTAAATTTTTGAAAATAAAAATGAAACCGACTGCGTTTAAGAACATAAAACATAGAAATAAAATGTTAAAAATAAGTTTTCTAGGTTTTGTAATAGTAATTTTTTATAAAATTGATTTACAACTAACGCAGTTGCTGGCACAAATATCTTTAAAGTTATATACATACGTATGTATGTACGTACATACATACATACATACATACATACATACATACATACATACATACATACATACATACATATATATATATATATATATATATATATATATATATATATATATATATGTGGGGATTAGAAGATTACTCGTATGAGGAAATAGGTTTGGCCTATCAATAACAGTCGCCACCTTCGGTGACCATTATCAGAATGTTTGTTTGTTTGTACTTGTCTATTTTTGCAGATAGACAAGTTACAAATCCCAGTCTGTGACAAATCGATAGATAACGATCTTAGCGATGTCACAAACCGATACAGAGATGCATTCTCCGTACTTTACCGTTACCATAGCAACTGTAAAGTACGATGAATAATCTACACTATACTTATGTAAATATTACATAAGTGTGTATGTGTGCGTGTAGGGAGCCGGGTATATAAGACCAGAAAATCTTAGGCTAAATCGCCCGTGTTTGCCAAGGTCTTGGCTCCCCTTTACCTTCTAGGTATATTGGCATAAACACGCAAATTGTTCTGTTGAACACCTTCTGTTGTTGGTATATTTTCCACAATGTAAGGTATTCCACAATATATATGCGTGTATATATATAAAATCCAAAATTTTTAAATGAAGCAATTATATTTCATTTTATTATATATTTCTCTGATGCAATTTGTGGTAAGTTTAACATAGATTTGACAATATTCTAGTACACAGCATTATTACATCTATTTAAACATTGGGGTACCAATCATTAAGAATGTTTAAATTACTTAAATACCTAATGTGTTGAAAACTGTCCACTTGCCTATTCATTTCAATCTAGTATTGATCTTCATATTAATATCAAAAGCTACTTGTGCCAGCGAATGCGTTAGTTGTAAATCAATTTTATAAAAAATTATTATTATAAAACCTAGAAAACTTGTTTTCAACATTTTAGTTCTATGTTTTATGTTCCTAAACGCGGTCAGTTTCATTTTTTTTTTTCAAAAATTTAATTATTAAAAATCTTTTTGCTATAATTTTTATACGCTTTTATTTAACTCACTACAGTTCTTCATTCAACAGTTTGTTCTGTAGATGTGAATTTAGACTTCATAGCTGCTAACTAAATATAGCATACTCACTTCAGAACAAAAATGTATTACAGCAGACAACTTCGTTGGTTAAGCATTTCGGTCTTCATTCTGTAGTGTCTGTGTGAGTCCGGTTTATTTCTTACAATTTTTTACAATAAATGGGTATCATTAATAATTCATTTTTAGGTAAACTTATTATAAGCTTTCATTCTACTCACTATTGCGATTTTAAAATACACCTATACTACGGCCAACCTTCCGAAACAAAATAATGTTTATTTCCCTTGAAGCTAAAGCCAAAAAAAAAAAAAAAAATCTTTTGAAAATTCGTTTTTAACCTAATTAATTTTAAAATCATGATTCGAATCACGAATCAAGAATCCTTTTCGGCCCAAAAAAAGGATTCTACTTCCGTTTTTTCACAAATTCGTTTTACTCTTGCCTCTGCGTATCTCGATGAAAAGCACACTATTCTTAAAACTTATTAAAGAAAAAATAAATGAGTACAAAATTTTTAGCTTTGTTTCAGAATCCTAGAGTAGAACTCGTTTCCCTTTAGCTTTAAAAATATGAAAATGCGATTTATGCATACATTTCAGTTTTTTCTTTAGTAAGTTTGAAGAATAGTGTTTTTTTTTTTCATCGAGATACGCAGAAGCAAGAGTGGGACGAATTTGTGAAAAAACGGAAGTAGAATCCTTTTTTTGGGCCGAAAATGATTCTTGATTCGTGATTCGTGATTCGTGATTCGAATCACATTTTGAAGCAGATGATTCGTGTCTCGAATCATTCATTTGAAAACAACTGAATAAAGAATCACGAATCCTATTTCTCTAGTCAGGAAATTTCACGAGAAATTTTGCACTTGAAAAAAAATTTTTGAATTTCATCATTGCAAAATTATACATTCGTTTCTGAAACTTTTTTCTCTTACTTTTGTAAATAAAACAGTTTTTTATCAAAAAGTACTCTAAAGTTCAGAACTTCTTTCCCATATCAAGGTCAAACAGAATTATTTAACGTTTTGAGACGGAGAATTCGTGATTCGTAGAGAACGAATCGTGCGAATCACTTTCAACCTTTGGACCGAAATTATTCATGTTTTAAATGATTTTGCTGTAAAGGATATGTAATTAGTGATTCGTGATTCGAATCGCTGGAGGTTTCTTAAATTTTATGAAAACTATATTCTTTATGTATTTTTTTCTTCAAACTAATTGAACGTAGGTTTCAAACCTAAAATTTTTTCTTTTTGTTTTTCCACATCTCTTTTATTCTATTTACTTTTGAAAGTTGAATCTGATGACTTCTTTGATAATAAACATCAGTTTTCTTGCTTTCTGCGAAAAAAAGTGTATTTATGTATAAAAATGGTGACACCATAAAATGAACGTCATAAATGTACGTTTTTGGTATTGAAAATTGTCCCTAAATTTTTAAATAGAAAATTTAAATGTGCTTCTGTTCTATCTTGTGTAGGTGTTATGAAGGTTGTAAATTGTTAAAATTCGTATTTATGAGATATATCGCATTACAGTTTGAAAATACCTTTTATTTCGCCTTATCGCAATCTGATATAATGATTTTTTTTTACTTTGCGTGTTTTCCAAATTGGATGAACCATAACTTTGCTGATTTTTTTTTATTTTTTATTTTTACAGACGAACGAGACGCCATCCAAAAGAAAACATTCACAAAATGGGTGAACAAACACTTGAAAAAAGTAAGTAATATTTTTTATCGTTTGTTCTCATTATTTTTATTGCTTGTGAATTGTTGAAATATTATTGAATTACTTTGAACAGAAAAGAGAAACTTGTGCGTACATTTCGCTCTTTTCTTCGAAGGGAATCTCTCTTCGACTTCGTATTGCTCGTGTGGTGTGATGAAAAATTGTTAAAAGTTGGTTTGGAAGTTCAGGGATTTGGATAAGTATATTGTACAGAATGAGCCTACGTCGAGTAAAGTTTATGAATTTTAATTTTCATCTTTTGCGTTGAAAGGCCGTTAATAATTCACTGTTTTCCCATCCCGCAATTATGAGTCCGCACTCAGGATTAGTTTTGGAACATCAGCCACAGTGAAGGACCGTGTCAAGTCTTTTCTAAGTCTGATGTTGACTTTGCTGATCTTAAGTCCGTAAGCTGGATGGTTTAGATCATTCAGAGTATGGAGATAATATTTTGGAAGATGTACTTTTTGATTTTTATTTATTGGCAGTATACTGGAATCTGCACCCGAGTCTATTACATTATCTTCTCCTGTTTGTCCTGTCCTTTAAGAACAGGCTGCATGTGTATTTTTCTGAGGAGTCTTTTGCCACATAGATGGCCCCTTGTTCTAGTTTGATGCCTCCTTGTTAAAGAATTTTCTCCACCATTTGCAACAATTGTTACATTTGGTGGCTTCTGTACCAAAATGATTGTGGAAGAAGCAAGTCTTTTTGTCCCAGGTTTGAGACTGGGTGCTGGGAGACAATGTTCTCGAGGGAGTGGAACTCTGACTCCTTTTTTTGTTATTAGGTCTCACTGATGGCGTTTAATTTCAAATCGATGAAGATATTCTTCGTCAAAGAGGATAATGCTGGGTTGGTATTCTTGAAATTTTTGGCATAATTTATATTCAGCGTGAGGATAGACCCTGCTCGAGAGCAGCTTCTATATTTTCCTTATGAATAAATGAAAAAAGATTCGAATTTGCGTCTATCGTAAAGCTCAAGAATACCAACAACTCATTCTAGCTTCAGGCTGTGGTAGAATTCATGCTAAGAGTACAACTTTCCAAAATACAACCCATGTGTAATGAAAGAAGAATATTAAAGTGTTAAGTTTGTCATAAAGTTGAGATAGAAGGAGAGATAATTTCTGTTTTTAGAGTGGGATAGCAGACATAAGAGGAATGATTTAAAAACCAGATTTCTTAATTAGCTCCCACCAGTTTATTCATGTAGTTTTATGATAAAAAAATCTGCAATTTTACCTCACTTTGAAATTCGCACCAAAATCGGGATTTTATATATGACATAAATATGTGCTTTTCAGTGTTTTCTTTGTCAAATGAAATTTTTTTCTTGGGAAAAAAAGATTTATTTTAGAGTGTTAGTTTTGAAAACGATGATTACCTTTATAGAGTTATCCTTTAAATGTCACTCATAAGCGTGAATGAACTACACATAAAGACCTTAAATTTTGCGTTTAGGTATTTGAGAGTGCCAAATAAAGTTAAATAAAAGCCTCTTTTAGGAAACTTATGCCATCAATTTATCATCCAATGTGGTTGAAATTTTTCTTGCCAATTTCTTTGGGGGGACAGTGAGAGGGCCCAAATTTTTTGAGGGTTTCCGTCCTGGAACTCCACCATTGATTGAAATGTCTAGGATAAGAACGATCGTATTCCTTCAAAATTAATTACTATAAAAAGGCAATTTGAAGTTTACATAATACTCTTGGAAACTGAAGAAATTTAAGAAATTAAATTATGAATTAGAAACACTTGTTGAATAAAACAAGCTATCGAATTTAAAAAATTATTACGGCTCAGGAAAATCATGAAAGAAGTAATTTTAATTTTAAAAAAGTTTGGACTTGGACGTTATTCTCATTGATGAGTGCAGTACGTATCGCCTGTGTACAGTGTCCAGGAAATTTACGTTTATGCTGCAGTGTACTGACCAGTGTTTTTTTCATGCTTAAGTTCGATCGTTGCCTCCAGAATTTGTTTTCTGCACCCTTTGACTATATATAACTATATGGATTGAGCATAACAGGAGGAACAATTCAGTGCGGGTGAGGGCAACGTAGTAAGTATCATTGGTGTAACGTGATTTTCATTACGAAAAGTTCGGCAACTTTTCCATTAATTGAATGTAGAAAATTTTTCATTTTGGTTAAAATTATTTTATTTTTACCTTGATATCGATCTTTCAAGCATGAAGGATGTCAAATATCGCCCATAAAAACAAGTGGGGGCTTTATTCTTTCAGTGATATTTATTTATAAGAGATAATCTTGCCTTCAAGTTCTTATCACTGTGCACAGTCCATATAGTTACGAATAGTCAAAGTCTGTGCAACCCTAGTCTTGAAACTTCATGTATCAGGATGTAGACGATTTTATCTTTTAAGTTATTGCATTTTATGGAATACTTTTCAAATGCCGCCAGTTGGAACCTCTAGTTCATTTTTGAGAAAGATTGTTTTTAAGACTTTTTATTTTTGCGAAATTTTCTTTCTTAAGATTTATTTAAAGTATGTGTGTGTGTACTAAAAAAATTTTATTTTAGCGTGACACATTTCTTGTCAGTATACTCGGAAAAGCAGCCTGCCTTTAGTCCTATGACCAATTGCGTTTAATTTTCCTCTAATTAGTACGCATGAAATTACTTTTAGTTTCGAGCGTATATTTTTTCCTGATGTCTTTGCGATTTGTATTTATGTTTAAACTGTTCTTTCAGTGCCATCTTGTTTATTATTAATGGGCCATGTACAATTATGGCAACCCTTTTGCTTATGGTCGAGCCTAACGCCCTCTGCTTCTCAGTCATCTTTAATGAAAGCTACCTTGAAATTCGCGCCGATTATCTCTCTGTCGTGTACACTTTAATTTATTTAATAATATCTGAAATTCGAGTTAATTTTTCAACATTCACTTTCAACGCCATCGTAAGCGCCCACTCATAACCATTGTTGGCAAGGTGATGTTGAACCAGCGCTCAGCATCAAGTCTAGATAGCGGAGAAGAAACACAGTGATATTATCTAACCTTCAAAATTTTGGAAAAAATCGGTTATTTACAAATTCAGGAACGTGCCAATATTTTTTTTCTTGGCTTAAATATTCCGTGTTTTTACGAGGAAAAAAAAAAACTGCGGGATATTTGTGGGTGTAGATTGGGACTAAATTATTTTATATAGGCCTCTCATCTTCTGCCCCACCACTGTGTCTAATTATGAGAATTCTAATGTAAAAACACTTTTTCGGTTCAATATCTTGTCCAAAAATTAGGATTCTGTATTAATTCGTTCGTTTTCTATTGCTTAATGAAAAGTTTTCGTTGACACGACTAAAACGAAAAACGGACAAGTGTATAGTAATTATTATAATCAAAGTTTTTTATTATTATTAATTATTAGTTATTTATTTTACGATGGCGAGAAAATGTGCACTACCGGCTACCTGCCGCCCACCTTCTCGCTGAACATGTAGATATTTATTATGAAAAATGGCGTCAAATTTCATTTTAAAATCCATTGGCGAAATTTGTTCGTTACGATTATAATTTTTTTTTTTGCCCCTCCGTTGTCTCTTATTCGACATTTTCGCTTATAATATGTGATTCAAAATTGTGTTGCGCGATATTCCTTATTAGTTCTAAATCGTTTTCTCTTATTTTGTGGAATCCTTCAATTCATCCAGTTCTTTGCTTCTCGTACTCTGGTCGTTGTTTTTTGCTTCTTCCTGTCTTCCTCTTTTACTCTTCTGTACAAAATGTAATTAAAATGAACGAGTTTTAGTTTCCTGTTTCTCTGATAATGTTAATCGATGAATGATTCCCGGTACTTTTGCCTAGTTGAAATCGCATCTCTCGTTTAGTTATATCAGAGAATTGTGACATAATCATTATGACTTCTCATTTTTTTGTATATCAGAATAGGAGATGATAGTTCCATTTTTTTTTCAATTACTTTTCGTTTGACATCTCTTTTTTTGCTCGAAAAAATTAAATGCAGTAGTAATACTTACACTTCTCATGATGAAAAATCACCGTGAAGCTGTTCAGTCGATTAGGTCTAGTTTGTGATTGGTTTTTACGTCGACCTTTTTTCACGTATTTGCCCGTCAACTACTTCGAATTGATGGAGTTTTTCAGATTAAAATTGCTAGATCAACTGTCTGGAAGTTCATTGAACAATATATTGGCTCCAAATTAGGTCATTGGAAATTTTATTCGAACTTTACGGAATCGTTGAAATTTAAGATGCAGAAATGAGAACTAGACAGTTCCATAGCAGAAGCAAACTACGAGCCATTGGTTGAAATTTTTTCCGTTTCTTACGCGAAATCGGTTGATTAGGTACACCCAGCACACTATGGTGGAGAAATTTTTCGGAAGATGCGGAGGGTCTTGGCCAAGACATTCCACTTTGTATGTCGGCTACGGCCGGATGGTTTCCAGGAGATGGGGTTTTGTCCTACCCGCTTCACTTTCCACTGTCATTTCCCAAAAAATAGCATACCATGGACCATCCCGAACCGCATCTGCCCGAAAGATTCCCACCACTCATGTAACGAATGAATCACATACTTTAATTTTAACTAGTACTACAGACACCATCATTACAATTATATGAAGGATTTAAAAGTAAAAACACATTCCGCGCGTGAGATTGGAATCGCCTTCGCACGATTCAAATGTGCGAATTAGAGAAGGACGCCCCGACAGATATCAAGGTATCTATTTCAAAAATTATTAAAATATAAAAATACTCGTAAAAAATACAAAAAATTAACGAATCACGTTACTTTGTTCCTAATACTGGCTTTTAAAACTAGTGGAATAATTGTATATTTGTTTTCACGTATCTAATCAAAATTGCCAACAATGGCGGGCGGGTTAGAGACTTTTTCGCCTATTGCAGGGTCAAATAAAAATGAAGCAATACTTTCGACTCATCCTAAACTTTTCATTAGTGTTCTTAATACTTGAATATATGCCCTATATAGTATACACTTGTTGCGTGAGCAGTGGTGTAGCCGTTTTTTTGCTCATTACTTTAGAAATTTAGATAATTTGAGAAACTCAGCATCTGTAACGAATATGTTCGTCATACAAAAATGTAGAAGTACAAATTTGGCTACATAAAAAAAGTATTTTATTCTGCACATTTGTCCCTTTGAAAATTGTACAGTTACCTGGTGAAAGTACCATTATTTACTGCCAACACTCACTACACATTTTCTAACAGGATATTTGGTGATCTAGATTTATTGGTCCCTCAAATATACAAATCCCTTTAATTAGCAACCTACTTCATATTTAATACCATGTAAAAGCATACACTCTGAAAGTGTATATATACTCACGATTACAATAGAAATTGTTGTAAATTATTGTATAGGATAGGATAGTACTATCTCGTTTCAATCTTAGAGAATTGTTCACTTATCAAGTAGTCTTAAACTATCTTAAACATTTTACTGTACTGTTGTATGTACAAATTATTATTTTAATTAATTGTTGTTTACATCAAAAAAAATTTTTTTTTTTAGAAGATTATTTTTTTAAATTAAAATGGTTTCTGTCCATTTAACAATGCTGCTGATCCAAGGCTGCTGCTTCAAAACTTGTTTACCTCTTCTTTTGTGTCCAAAGTACTTTGATCTATAACCTTGAAAACTAAAATAAAGTAATAGAGAAAAGCAAAAGGCGTACTCTTGAGGAATAGGAAGTAAAGGTTACTACGAGTGTTAAAAAACCAGAAAAAAGAAAATAAACATAGTGGAACAACAGTACCCAGAGAGAAATGTTTTTTAAAAAAAATTATACAAAACTAAATACCGCATCACCAGCCATCGACACCCATTTGCAGGCACCATATCCAAATTTTCAAGATCCTGTATAAACAAAACACAAAAAAGTAAAAAATTAAAAGTAATTAAAATTCCTATTTCCTCCTTATTTTTTAGTGTGTTTTTATAACTTAAATTCCTTAAAAAATACATCAACAAATGAAATTTGGGAAAATTTAACCAAGTCTAATTCCTCAAAAGATAAATTTGATTAGCTCAGAAAAGCCATTAATTTGTGTAAAAATTTCAATATCAAGGTTAATATTGTAAAATTTTTTTGACAAAAAGTTCAAGAAGATACTATATAACTATAAAAAATAACGTATGAATTAAAACGCTTCTAACTCCTGAAAATATAAAAATAGTTCTGGAAACCCCTTACAAATCCTCGCGTAAATCTCGTGAACAAATTCCCAAGTTAGAAAAACCTATCAAAAGGAAACATTTCAACACCCCAGTCTCTTCAACTCCTCTGTTAGGAAATATTGAAATTCCTTCTCTATTCCCAAGATCAAATACAATTCTAAATATTACTGGAAATTCTGAAAAATCTGTAGTCAATTTCTAGAGCCCAGATACCAAAATTTAAAAAGAATTTTCATTCCCTTTAAATTGTTAGCATACATCTCAAACTACTGTGTAGCAAATACATTTCAACAATTAATAAATTTGAACCCCCTAATTAAAACAAATAATTTTGAGGAAAATATGGCTAACCCAATTGCAATAAACATAAGACCTGTACCCTATGGTCATACACCTGGTGAAGATATAGTTTCATTTTTTTAAATGTTTTGAATATGAAGCAAGCTCGTTCGACTGGAATGACTCTTTAAAACTTATTTTTATAAAAATTATCCACATATTCATGTTTTCTTTTTTCTTCATTTTATAATTTTATTGTATTTCTTTGATTTGATTTTAAATTGTATGATTATTTACCATACTTTGTCATATTAATAATTAATTTTTCAATTCAAGAAATAATGCTTTTAAATTTCACAGTGTTTAATATTTCGTCAACACTTAATAAATTTCATACAATCATAACATACAATTTACGCGTATGAACTTACAGACAATTAATGTGACCATCAAAATTCTTCATTCTTTTTTCTCGAAAACCTACTTTTTATAACGAGTCTTGCTGCGCTAGAGTTTTTTTATTTTATTTTAATTACTGCATATTAATGTCGTAGTGATGTTCTCTTGAAAAATCTTACTAGCTAATTGTGATCACGTAGTAATGAGTCGAGTGGATCTCTTTTTATCTTTTTTATTTTTTTTTTGCAATTTATCTTTCTACATCCTTTTTGTGTTATGTCACTCGTTAGCCATCAATTATCCTTTCTTGAAGTTTTGATTCGTTTTATTTTCGATCATTATATTCAAAGTTTCATTGTTCTCGGTGGTTTCAGAAAAGTTCAGTGCAATACCTCATTTTGTCAATTGCAGGATTTGGTTTTTCGATATCGTCAAATTATACAAAAAGGGAGTGCTGAGAGCTGGGTGAGACCCTGCCATACTCTTAGTAGTATCCACTATTCGGTATCGTAGCCATTGAATTCTGGACTGAAATTGTTCGTGCAGATCATTTATTTTCGGTCCTACGTTGAAGTACTATCAGACTAACCCAGATGAACCACCTGTTTGATGCCAATATTTGTAGTACAAACTAACCTGGAGAGTAAAGCATTTCTGTCGTTTAGTTTTACCCCTACCAACACTTCGAGATAAGTCCGTGTGGATTTTATAACCTTTGTTCATGTTTCTTCTTCGGAGTTATAACGAATTTTCCCGGCTGTCGTATTTCTGTGTTGACTTGTTCTTTTTTAAGTTTAGTTAGAAATGAATAAAAACTAGGATAGTGTTTAGTCATAACAACTTGCAATCTGTTGTACAATCACTTTTATATATTGTTCGTTCGAGTTGCGTGTTGTAGTACTGACTCACATAGACTCCATAAAAGAGGGCTATAAGAAGGTGATAAAACTCAGGACCTGCCTTTAGTTTTTGCAGCTGGCCTTCCACAGACATAATCTGTTTAAAAATATTCATATACAGGTAGTAAATTTATAGGAATTTCATCTTTTAAGATTTTAATATAATTCTTGATATGCTCTGGAGGTGTAAAAATGAAAAATTGTTTCTGGAAAAAATTAGTGAAATTTTTGTGTTGGTTAAAATAAATTTGGAATCAAATTTTGTTTATACAAAAATTTTTGAAGAAAAAAATTTTTTTAGAAGTTGTGTTTTGGAAAAAATATTCTTGTAGTGGCCAAAGCCCTAACTTCGTTTATAGTCCAAGAGACTAATAAAGTAAAATTGTCACATTTTTCCTCACCAAAGTGCAACAGTTTGGCAACTGCCACAATACCACTACAGGTAGCCACCTCACACTGCTCTGTTACCAAACCTCTGCACCCTGTAGGTCCGCAGAGGATTGTGTAACATACCATGATACTGGGGGCTGTATATACAAATCTGACCTCTTTGGCCAATTCATCAGTTGTTTACTGTTCTGAAACAAAATTACCTTATTACAGTTAAGAACATACATATAATATGAAACAAGTTTATTAAATGATAAACAAAACAAATAAACAAACAAAATTATAGCTAAGACTTTTGACACAGCAAGTTGGAAGAAAAATAAATATAAAAATTAATTTTTATTTATTTATTTTCTTTTCTATTGGACTACTTGTCTACAAATTCCTGGATGTTGTCTTCGGGTGGTGAACAAGAATTTTGGCTATATATTAAGATTTCTGTGAAAAAAGAAAGGGAGATAAGCAGTTTGTATGAGGTTAAGTACATAATTGTGAAAATTAAATAAATCTTATTAATGTGCACCCACTGACACTATCACCTACTTACTTAATGTGAGGGCTGGATGGAGGTAATGAGTACGAATATAAATTCTTAGCTTTAAAATCAGTATAGTAGAGATTGAATATATGGTGCCAATTTCCACTGCTTCAATTTCTGTTTGCTTAGTTGGATATGATGAATATTTAGAACAGTTACAAAATTTCAACCTGAGGTTGTTGGAATTTTGTTATCAATATTTAATTCTAACGGGGCAAGAAACTTTATGGGTCTGTTTATTACTTTGGAATTAAGCAGTAATACATTGCATGATCAACTTTCCCATCACAAGAGGGATGCAAGGTAATAATTTTGGTGATTTTGTAAACATGTGGCTTAGTCATATTATCCAAAACATGGACTGTATCACCAACTTTTGGTTGAAAAGATACGTTTCTATAAACGTTGTCTATACTTTTTTGAATTTTTTCTCTTAGAAATGGGAGATATAAATTTTTCCAGGTGGTTGAGAGTTTGGTTAAATTTTCTTGATCTGTTTCTCGCAATTTTTATAAGGATTTAATTGTTGGAGTAATATCATCCAAAGGCTTGTTAAGATTTAGCATAAACATTCAAAAGTTTGCATGAAGGAAATGAGCATGTGTGAGGGTCTACTTTTCAGCATTATCCACCACTGTGCATAAAGGTCTTTCATTGAGTAAAATTTGAATATTTTTCAAGGCTACTTGAAAACCATATTGATGCAGATCTGCTTCCATAACTCGGTGGAATATAGGTTTGAATATACCTATTATTCTTTCAAAAGAGGCACCATACCAAAAGGCTTTAGAAGGTGTAAAGTACCAAGATATTCCATTTTTAAGTAATTGGTTGCTAATGTCAGTATTGGTAACAAATGTATCCCAAAATTTTGGCAAATGTTTCAATCAATGCAAGTTGGATAAACTGTCGTTGTGGAAAAGCAATTGAAAATTAGGACTCATTTTTTATATTTAGCGTAAGAGTTGAATTCATTGAAAATTATAAATGGTCCAAATACATCCACCCCTATGTAGGTAAATAGATGTGAAAAAGACATTAGTCTGAAATCAGGTAAGGTCAAATGAGTAGGTTGTCTGAAGGCTTTATTAGCATGTTTTTTGCAGATTAAATTGGCACCTTTTAATATGTTGGGCATAAGTTGCATTGCTCTGGATACAAAATAACTTTTTCGAACTCTAACTCCCTTCAACTAGTGCTATTAAATAGGAACTGAGACCAGTAAGAACAAAAACTTCAAGTTAATAGGGTACAAGTAATAATGAACATTTATGTAGATTAATTTTGCTCCAACGATTATGGTTGTGAAATTTCAGGAATCGCAAACCCTTTTTGAACATCTTTCTTAAATGAAAAATAAATTTTTCGAAATCTCCTTTGTTTGTGTGGTTTTCTTTTTGTATATTTAATATCGAAAAAGTTAATAGAATTTTTGAAGATTTTTCGAAGTGTTTCGCTAAATGAAAAAACTTTATTTGGGAACCTGATTATTTTTGAAGAATTTAAAAGTACTATTGTTTTGGTTATCGCTTTCGTCTTAAAAAAAAAAAGAAAAAAAGATCACTTGAGCCTATTCCACATTTTTTGGTTCTATTCATGATAGAGTTATTCAATAAATTTTGGTATACTATATAGTGAAAGTGATCATAGTGCCTTCTCCATGTCCTTCTCAAGCGTAGAGATGATCCTTATATGTTGTGATTTTATTTATCGATGTATTTATTTTTTCTTTAACAACTTTTCAACTCCGTTTTGAGAAACTTGTGATGCTTGGTTGTCGCGTTCAGTATAAAATCGTTTTACTTTAATGTCACTGTAGTATTTTATTCGAACTGTTCTTCGGTAAAAATTAAATACGAATGAAGATATTATTAATTTTATTCAGATTCAGTGAGCTTACAAAAAACACTTCTTAAATTTTCTGTCGAAAATAGGCAATAAAGTCGACATTAATAACAATTCTAAAATTCGAGATTTACAGAGAAAATCATTCTTTGTAAATGCAAGTTTCTTTTGTATAAGTAGTTGGTGGTTTTTCTGTTTTGCATAATCACTTTCGCATAGAGGCGTTCGTATTGTATAAAAATTATAGGTATCATAAATTGTTCGTTTTATCATTTTAGTGACCTTTTTTTTTTTGTAAAATTTCCTTATTTTCTTGTCCGAAATTCATGTTACCGTTTGCCTTTGGTACGATTTTTTTACCCCTTTGATTCGGTCGTATTTCTGTTAATGTATTGTGCGAATTCATAAAAACAATTGTTTTATTCTTAGGATTCTTTATCGTTCACTACCATCACTCTGGAAGAGTAAAGAATGATCAGTAACTAGAAAATCTTGTCTGTTGGATCTTGTCACTCCTTTGAATTAGGTCGCTGGTTTTTCGGCCTCAAATTCACTCATTTATATAAACTATATCGTCAATCATTTTCTTTGTTGCTGGAATGTTAATTAGTTGTTTTTTATTTGTGAATATTGTTGGAATTATATTTTTATTTTTGTTCATAAATACATTTTCCTAGCGAATAAATCTCAACGCGGAACATCGGACTGAAAGATACATGCCCAGTGCCCCCATATTTGTTTTATTATTTGCACTTGCATATGAATATTTATTATTAGGTACTCTTATTCTATTATCTAATATGAAAATTTCTATCAATGAGTGAGACTATGATTATCATTTGGTAGATGGCCAGGAAGACGAACTGGGACCAAGTCAATGACGAACGAATTGAAAAAGAGCAGCTGAACGACGATCGAGTTGAATGTTTTCGAAATGAGGAAATTTTTGAATGAGACAAAACAATCTAGTTGGTACTATCTGAAATTGGAGTCACAATTATTGAGATTAAGAAATGATGAAAACTAACGAAAATCTTCAGTCTGTTGCCTCGACAGCATCATAGTCTCAAAGGTTTTGTAAACCATAATTATAATAGTTGATTAATCAGGTATTGAAACGAGAAAGAAGTTGCTAAATGCCAATAATTGATGGTGAAGATGTTGTATAAACGAAAGTTTCACTTATTAGTTTTTGGACTAGATTATTCAAAAACTTGAAACAAAATGGCACAGGTGAAGAACGCTAAATCAAAAGTAATCATTTTACCGTGTTAACATGCGAAAAAATTAGAAAGAACTACTTAAGCCTCGTTTACGTATCAAAGAATAGAAAGCGACAGCAAACCTGTAATAGATCTGAGAAAAAAATTAATTTTAATAATAGTAAAAAGTCTTAATTTACCTCTCTTTGCTGAATTCTTTTAAAACTTTGTCATTAATCCCCCACTTCCATATTTTTTGGCCGAACTTCTTATTTTAGTTTCAAATTTCTACTCTTTAAGTTTATTGAAATGTATTTAATTTTTTATCCATTCATTTTAAATGTGTACTATTTTTTATGCTGCTTGAAGCATTGGAAATATGCTCAGGTTTGTAAGAATATTAATTATTTCAGTAATTGCGCCGTTATAAGTGCTTCAGTTTCGTACTCGGAATTCAGTTTTTAATTCTCAGTGAGGATATGAAGAGACCAGTTTACTTGTTATTTTATTTTAATATTCTTTCAATTGCCGTTAAACAAAGAATTTTGATTTCGTGAGAAGAAAAAAAAATTTTTTAAGTTCTGCTGTTAGTTTCATAATTGGTTTAACGATTATGTTTTTATCTTCTTACGTATTAATCAAAATTATGTTCATGAAATTTTTAATTTTACATTTTAAAATTATTTAATTTCCTTTTTTGGCTAATTGCTTGTATCATGGTATAGTCATACTTTTTTTTTTTTTTTTAAAGAAAGCTATACGTAGATCCTCCTTTTATTAAATGCCAGTTACCTACCAAAAACATTTCGTAGCGAATTCATTCTACTCAGAAAACGTATTTGGGTTTATTGAAAATAAACATATTGATTAATATTACTGTTCAAATTATACAGATTACGTTACTTTGGAATAGTATTTGTGTACTTTTTCTCTTTTTCAGACGTACACATGTTTACACGTGTGTTCGAGCGCAAGTTGCTGTGCTGTAAGTTATGAAAAATTTTAGAAAATTCTTTGCTCATTAAATCATTTTTAGCTTTTATTGATTTGTTATTAAAGAATGTTTAGCCTATTTAACATTTAATGATTTCGCTTCTTGCTAGTGGTCAATGAGTGTTAATGTTTAATGTTTTCATTTACTATCAGTCGCATAGGTTTATTTTGTAAATTTGCCACCGCAACTTTGCTTCAATTTTTCCTTACATTAAATCAATATCACTGTTAATCGTTGAATTTATGCTTGTTTGTTGGCTTCAAAAAAATTTTAACTAGTTCTAATCGAAGGGTGGTAAAAAATTCTAATCTCTGAATTAATATATGGTTTTTTGATTTCGTATTTATCCGGAGAACTTCATATTTCCCTTCAATAGGTGTAGGAAAAAAAAATTCAACAAATAACATCGAATTATTTCGTTCTTATCATTTCATAAACTACTTATGAATGTGTTGAAAGTGTTTGAAATGCCTCGTAAATTTTTCTCTGATAACTATAATCTACTCGAACAAATTTAAAGAAAGTCTATCATTCTGTATTCAATTTGAAGCTGGTTGTTTTGTTATTCACAATGGTAAAAATTTAAATATTTTCGTTTATAAACGTGACATGATATGAATATGTATTTAATAGAGGTCACTTCTGTGTATAGGGCTCGTCGGTTTCAATCTAAGTGAGCATAATTGTCGACAATTTTTATAATTCTTGACAAAATGAATTACAAAAAATTGATGAAAAATTATTTTTCTGGGTCTTTCTTTTACCACTAAACAAGTAACGTACTCCATGTTCTACGTTTATTCCTATTAATTCTTACTTCGGATTCGGTTGTACTTGGGCAAAAAATTCACCATTTTTAGTGAAAACAAAATCGCAGTCCAAAAAATATGTTAAGTCTATGCCTCAGTTGTGGCAGTATGGTTTTAAGCAATATTTTGGTGGTAATAATTCTTTTTTTTTCGACTTCAGTCTCGCTCTCCCCAAATATTTTCGAAAGTAAGCGTAAACAACGTAATAGTAGGTTTGTGTGGTATTGATTCTTATAGCTGCAGTATGTTATGCTAACAATAATGTGTAATTAATTGTTTGTCGTTTCCGAGTTGCTTACAAAAATAGTGTTACTTATTAATGTTTTACGCAAAAATTATTGTCGATTTTCTAATTTGTCGTCAAACAGATTTATTCAGGCTTTCGATTTCTATTTAACTAATTTATTAACGTACAGAAAAAGTCTTCATTTTGCTACCTGTTTTGTAAAGTTTTAATTTATTAGGTAAAATATTGAAACTTGAGATAAAAAAGTATCACAATTAACGTCTATGCACAAGTACCAAGTTTCTTTAGTCTTTCGGATAAATAAGAATGTTTTATACTTTAGTCGACTGCAACCAACAATATAAATGAAACTGCATTTAAGTTGAACGCAATCGGCTGCAGTCTTTGTAAGATTAACGAATTATCTTGCTGTTTATTTGAAGAAATGAAGTTATATTTTACTCTATTTATAATGTTATAACGGTAAATCTTGGTAGCCTTTAGATCTGCCTTTATCCATCCGAAATTAATTATACGATTTTTTAAATTTTCTTAATGTTTGATTTGTTTGGTCTTTATGAGAGTTATTTTGGCTTTCAAAAATCAGAAAAACCAACCTTCATTTTTGAGTAGGTGCTAATTTTTCATGTTATCTCAATAAAAGTTGCAATTCTCTTTTAATAGTGACGAAATTTGATACAAACAGTACTTCCCATTCAAGGAACAGATCTACCAATTTTGATTTTAATTGGTAAATTTGTTCCCAACGTATTAGCTATTCAGTGTGATTTTTCTTATTTTATTCTTTCGATAATGCTCTTGAAAAATTCATAGTTTTCATGAAAAAAACCATTCGTTTTAATCTAAAAACAACCCGATCTCAGAAAAAGGTCAATTTTCGCCCACTCCCCACCCGCTGACGTGCACTAGATTTGAACACAGACACTAAAATCTCCGCTAATATTTTCGTAACCAGAACGTTGACACAACTGCACTATACTCCGTTTTGCAATGAGGGATATTTTTTTCTCATATGTGTTTTTTTATTTATTTATTTTATATATATATATAAAACCCAGAATTCTCGTCATTCTATGAAAGAAAACCATCGAATTATTTCCTAAAATTGTGCTTGTTAAAACTTGGAATAATTTTTCATTTCACAAAAAAGTAATGATTTTTAACACATCCATAAAATATTTTGAAAACATGATACTTAATCAGTATATTTTATCGCATGCATCGTATTTGTGGGATATTAGTAATTTATTGCAAAAAATATAAATATTTTATATATTACTTTATTAGAAAAATGTTGGTGATCCAGGTGATTTTTAGAGTTTTTTTTATTGATTCATTCCTCTTATTTTTGTTTAGGTACCAGTATGATTCTATTTTCATCAGTTATATGATTTTATTACAGTCACTGACGCGACGAAATGTGACTCAATTCTTGTACTAACATCTAGCATCTAGGGATGCTGAAATCGAGTTTCGTTGTCATCATTAATCTCTAATCATAGAGCTTTTCTTTTCACTTGATTCTAAGTTACTTCTATTTTTCCAATCGTTTATGGCGTCGTGGTAGTAACGTAACTCTTTAGTCGAGGGTTAATGTCGTGTTTGAATCCCTGCAGGGTCAAGTTTTTTTTTTTCTATTACTTACAAGTTTTTTTCTTTTCTATTACTTACAAGTTTTTTTTTCGAAGTTTTGTACGTGGGACTTTGGTATGGGAGGAATTTTACTCGTCATATAATATCGTATTTAAAAATATTAATTTATACTTAACTTATTTATTTCTGAAGATGTTTAAATTCTACTAATACTATTTCTTGCCTGTGTGAAAATGTTTTCCGTAACGTGCGTCACATGATGCAAAATAGTGGTACTACCGAAAGTTTGAGCTATCCTTCATTCTTAAAAATAGCGTTTTCAATTTGTAATCATACTTTTAGTTCCAAATTTCTGAATTCTGAACTAAACGTATTACTCACAAAATTTCATGTTCTTTCTTATGTGTCTTTTAATTTATTTAATCTTTTACAGTTGGTAGTATTCGTCGTTTGAATTAGCTGATTACGGTTATTACAAATTATTACTTGTGTTGCCTATAATGTCTTACTTCTTTTGGAAAATAAATTTATTCAGGGTGCAAAACTTCTTGCAATTGTAACAGCCTCGAATCTAAGTAAGTTAAATACAACTAACAATCTACAAATTAAATTTTTATTCAAATTATTATATTTGTATTTTTGTTTCTCGATTAATATGAAATTAAATTAACTCTTATTCCTGCGTGGGTTTTGTTTACAAATTCATTTTAAGAAAGCAGGTATGTTCGGTTCCTTCGCATGAGCCTACGTGAATTTTTGAAACATTTCAAGCCTTGAATATTAGTAATTAGGAGATTAAAATTTTGTGGCTACCTATTTTCTCTTCGCTCGGTGTTTTTAAGTAGGTCTTCTTTAGAAAATCTATTCATTACCCTTGTTGCGGTATTAGCCCCCAGGGTTGAGCTGGGTACATTTTTCGTTTCACGATCTCAGGAAAATCGATTGATTATTAATTAATTGATTGACTGATTGATAGATAGATAGATAGATAGACGAATGGACGGACGGACGGACGGATGTGGAATAAATATTTATCATAATTTATTGTACTACCCTACCAATTTTTGTGTGGATCTGCTGGATGGTACTTCAGGCACTGCTATTTTCATTTTTATATTGGTCATAAAATGTGCAATTTTGGAACCATACGTACGAAATTTGAAACAAATATTTTTCATAATTTATTGTACCATGCTACCAATTTTCGTGCAGATCGACCAAATAGTACTACAAGTAAAAGTTTTTTTCCTCTTTTTTTTTTCTGATTTGCGTAAATTTTTATTTTTACTCCACATGTCCATATTTTCTTTTTTGTTTTTTTTCATTTTATAATTTTATTGTATTTCTTTGATATTATTTGAAATGGTATGATTATTTACCATACTTTATCATCTTAATTAATTTTTCATTTCAAGAAATAATGATTTTAAATTTCACATTTTCTAATTTTAGGTGTTCGGGTGGTACATGGATTTGAACATGTACCGACCGAATACATAAACTCGACACGTGCTCACATACACTTACATCAATTTTTATCAGTTGTTTTTTCAATTTTTGTTTGTTTTTGTCTCGGAAAAAATAGTGAGAAATTTAATTTTCTCTTTCGCCGTTATTTTCTCTTTCGCCGTTATTTTCTTCTTCAAATTGTAAAAGCCTATTTTTTAAAAACTCGTTTTTAACCTAACTTTTTATAATGTTTATTTCTACGAATTGAAGATGAATGCAATTTGCCGTACAAGAATAGAAATTCTTTCAAGTTTATGGTCGTTGTACGTATGTTTTGTTTTCTTTCTCATGAAATATAAAATTACGGTTGTTCCGTCTATATTTTTACCTAGTTTTCTTTAAAAATGAATTTTTTAAACTTATTTTTGTTAATTTTGTCGACATATTTTTTGATTGTGTAAGTATATGGTGTCGATCTGAAGATCCTGGACTTGGAGTGATGATTGTCACTGTCTCAAAAATCTTGCCAGAGTTTGCTTTTCTTATAGAATTGACTCATATGTTTTTACCTCCGAACAGTTTCATGCGTAGTTTAAACATTCTTACACTCATATCCCAATTTTACCTAAGTCGTGGTTCGTATTCTTTGTGTTTCAAACCTGTCAGATAAAAACATCAACGGATTTGTTCACTTGTCCTTATTTCCTTACGGTTGCCTGTTTTTCCGTCTCCCAATGATGGCCTAATTTTCACTTGATTTTAGTATTATAAAAATTTTGTTTTAATTGCTTCTATACCTTCCAAAAATTTTTCAGAACCGCTCCAGCATTGGTTCTTCCTGTCTTATTTGCTAGACTGTTTCACTCAAGAAAATATCGAATCAAATTTTTCACATATCCTTGTACGTTATTTTTCATCTTATCACTTTTTATAAGTCATTTTTGATCAATTTTAATGTCGCAACACTTTTTCTGTAACACAAAAAAACGAAAAAATATAAAGATATTTGTGTCGTTATTTAAAGAAAAACTTTTCTCACTTACTTTGCAAAGTAATTTGAATTTTTCAAGGATTCTTCACTTTAGGCTTTGCAAAGAGACAAAGAAATGTCTGTTTCGAGAACAAGTAGCTAATCAATGAGGCCTCATTTTCATTAGCACTAATTTAAAATTGTTCAAAATTTTTTTCTTTCGAAATACGAATTCTTCGGACAGTTTTAATTTCATAACCGCTAATCGTCGACGAATTATCCGACTCGTTGTTAGTAATTTTGTTCGTTGGTAGGCTACATGTCTGTAGTGTCATGGTTTGGCGCTTTCTTTTTTTCCGTCACACAAATAATCATTTTGTTATTTTCTTGTACTAGAAAGAATTACCACGCACCAGCTACGTGAATTTCGATCTGGTTTCATTTTCTCGAGGCTGATATTTTCTATCAGCAATACTGAATTGTGCTGCAAGAGTGTTTTATTATTATTATTATTATTATTATTATTATTATTATTTTCCCCCTATTGTTTTTAATTCTAGGAAAAAATTAAATGAATATTCTGAAAATTGTACCGCCATATGAAAATTAATGATTTCTTCTTTCTTCTTTTTTGATTTCAGGCGAATCGACATGTAAACGATTTATTTATCGACCTTCAAGACGGTCTCAATTTAATCTCCTTGTTGGAAGTACTGTCTGGAGAACAATTGGTACGTGCCTGATTTACTATACGTATTTTGGTATGTGGTTGACTCAACATCGTCGTAGATAATATCGATGCTTCTTTTTTCTTAACATTATGCCTCATCGTTATTCAGAGTCCGTTTTTGTTCAACAATTCAAAAAAAAAAAAAAGTAGATGAATTATGTAGGTTAAAAGTTGCTAGAAATTTGTAAATAATCAAATTACTTTAATGTGATTCATGATGATATTAGTATGCCGTGCGAAATGTATACAATTTTATTCTTGTATATATAATGTTGGTTGTTTCTTATTATAAGCTTTTATTCTTCTCACTACTTGCGATTTTAAAATATACCAATACTGCAGCTAATCTTCCTCAACGAAATAGTATTTATTTCGCATGAAGCTAAAGCCAAAAAAAAAAAAATAAAAGCTCATTTTTTAAAAACGCGTTTTTAACGTAAACTTGTTTTTATTTTCGGTTTACAGCCAAGAGAAAAAGGTCGGCTCAGATTTCATATGTTACAAAATGTTCAGATGGCGCTGGATTTTTTACGCTACAAAAAGGTATGTTGACGTATGATTATTTAACATTTTTCTGTTTTGGTCGTCTGTAGTATAGGATTAAAAACGAAATAATTACCCTTTTAATTTTTCGCTAAGGTAAGTGAAGGAAATCAACGGAGTTGAGGACAAAATGTGTAGTAGAGTAAGCTTGGATTGTGCTCTTGAGTTTGCGAAGGAACATTCGAAAACCAGTTGATCGATTTTGATCAGATTCAATACCAAACTATTCCCTAATAGTCTCCAACTGCCATAAAAATTTCAAGCCAAAATATTTTAATTTGCGGAAGTTATCGAGAAGACAACATGATGAGTTTGTAGAACTTTGAGAACCCCTCCCTCCGAAATTACCGGATGAATTTCAAAAATTTTAACACGTTTGTGTACCTCATGAAAGCTTCTAACATTATCCCAAGTTTCATTTGCATAGATCAAACAGCGGAGGCCCCACAGACTCCCAAAAAGTGCCAAAATTAGCAAACAGTAAAAATATATACTATATAATTATGTTGTATACAAAAGAATTTGAGTGACTTAAATATTCATGATCTACTACTCAGAATAAACGCTTTTCCACAGGTCCCGCCCCGAGATCCCACCATTGAACTAAATGCAATAGGTAGTTGTATTTTTCAGATAATATACAAAAAGCATAAAACTTTTTTCGCTCAGAACAGTTTTCTTCTTTGCCTAACTAGAAAGTTCTATTCAGACTTTCTAAATTTTAGATATCAGTATGTTTTTGTGTTTTTCCTATCTATTTGAGGAAAATATTAATTAATTCCAGATAAACGATAGCCGTCGAATGGTCTTTTAGCTACCCCATTAAATTGGGCTCAATTCTATCTCTCCTCCATGTGGGTATCTAGTTTGTCTTAAAGACTTGGGTTGTGGACTCCTGAAAAAATTTTTGAATATGCCTTTGTTACCGCGTGTGCCGACAAAATTTGATGAATGACCATTAAGTGAGACAAAATAAGTACAATCACGCAATGTTCTTATTGCGGAAAGCCTTCAAATTGTAAATGAGTTTTCGCAAAAATCCTTGTATTTAGTAAAAATTGTCAGTTTTATTACTGCTGGGTGGCGATACAGGTTTTATTTATTAACGACGTTGTATGTTGAGTTCCGTAGCTTCTTGATTTTGCTTTCGTGTATCCGATGGGTGTGTGTTTATGTTAGATGATGAAATGTTTCCTTAGGGTGTTCGAGTTGTCTGTAATGCAGTAGGATTCAGTTGAAATCGAGTTGCGCAGGAAGAACGATAAATGCGTTGAACTTGACCGAAATTATTGTTGGGTTTTTTTACGGGAAGGCTAATGAATTACTGCTCATTCGGAGAAAGTGAAAAAAAAGAAAAAAAGTGCTTGAGAGTCGTAAATGATTTAAGCTGAATTATCGTATTTTGTTACTTCTTGTGTTATTTAATGCCAAATTCGCCATAATTACAAATTACAAGTGTCACAAAAGCTAGAGAATGGGAAAATGTGTCAGATTGATTTTCGTAAAAGTTTAGATTGAAAATAAATGTAAACTTTAGTAGTTTCATCAAATGAAACTATTTTTTCTCTAAAAATTAAAAAATTTTTTTTGGCTTTATTGATTGACTTTATTTTTTAAAGGGAATATGTGCTTCAGATTATGCATCTAGTGAATTTTTTTTTCGTAGCTCAGCTATTGTTGTTATGAATTGGCATAAGATTTTACAGAATGAAGCCTCAATATTTTCCTATAGACAGTCAAATGATAGGAGTCGTTGATTCATTTTTTTTTCTCATTAGAAAAAGTTAAATACGTAATCTTGAAGTACCGTGGTCGCCTGGTCAGTTACTTGTCACCTTGCCTCAATAAAAATCTTATGTTTTTGGTCCCTGAGTTATATCTTATATTTTGCTTTTGAGTCTCTATTTATCACCCCGCAGGCCCTCATATTTACTATTTCTAGGGTACTATGTATCCATCAAATATTGCAATTGACCATATCGCTGCACAGATATAAATTTTCCAAAAAATTATAGGTTTTGAGGAAAAAAGGTTTCGCCTTCGTAGACATTGTGTCTTCTCTAGGTAAATATGCTCTTTATGTGGCTGAATAACTAAATAATTTTCAAAAAGTTTTATTTAACCAAAAACTCGCGAAAAAATGTAATTATCGTATTTGGTGAAAATCGGTTGAGTTATTGAGTTTCAAGGGGGAAAAATAAGTTTACCAATTAAAGTAAAGACGTAATTACCATTCGATAGGTCTGAAATTCGGTAGGTAGCTGGTTCTTAATCTAATGAAAAAGGTTGTGGAGTTCTTGATGAGAATGAGAATTGGTTAAGTGGTTTAGCAATGGGGACTGTCGAACATTCTGCCAATGAGGAATAAGACGTAATTATCATTCGAAAGAGTTGAAATTTGGTTGGTAGGTGGTTCTAAACCTAATTAAAATTTGTATTGAGTTTGATGAGAATCGGTCAACCAATTTAGCCATGGGGGCTGACAAAATTTCTACTCATGAGGGCTAATGAGTTATTATCATTCGATAGAGATAAAATTTGTAATTAGTTGGTTTTGAACCTAATAAAAATTGGTATCGTGTACGATGAAAATTGTTCACAAGTGGTTTAGCCAAGGGGGCTGCTAAAAGTTCCATAAATAGGGTTCAAGACGCAATTATCATTCTATAAGGCTGAAATTTGATGCGTAGGTAGCCCTGAACATGCTAAATGTCGACATAGATTTTTATGAAAATCAATATTGAGGGGTTTCGATAAAAAATCAAAAACTATTCAGATGACAGATGTAAAATGGGATGGAAGAAAATAGTATTTTACTCACCAAGATTCAAAAGTGAGCGATTAGATGTGAGGGAATTTGCAAAATAAGCACAGCGAGTGAGCAATTCCCAAGTCATGTTAACTCACTTTTGAACCTTATTGAGGAAGATATTTTATATAATTAATGATCAGAAAGCAACAAAAGTTAAAATTTTATCATAATGAGGAATCGTTTACAAAAATAATAAAAAATGGAATAAATTATCAACCTCTATAGGTAATGCTTGTAATATAAGTATGGTTTTATATCCGAATGACTAGAATAATATTTGTCGTCACACTCCTGTATCTTGTATGTGACAACTAACTCGCCTCAACACCAGTGTTCCAACCTTAGTCAAACTTCCTGCCCATGAGTGGTGTGCAGGAACTTGTGAGCTATGCTCACGACACTGTGGGTGGTTCTACCAGGGTGACCATAGAAGGTTGCGTAAGTGTTCGTTTCATTTTTGTTGTTCACCATTCACTGTTTGAGCAGTACATTGGTAGTACTACATAGTCAGAGGATACTACAGGAAAAAAGTATTGGAACTTCTTTTTTGTATGTAACAAATAAATTTATAATTAAATTTTTTTGGAACAAAGTATTTTGAAAAAAAAAAAAAAGAAAAAAGAAATGGAACTCTTGTTTTGGAAAAAATGTTTCCCCATCACATTTAAGTCTTTTATGTGTAAGCCATATCATCATTCCTAATATTCTGGTTTCTTATTTTCAGATAAAATTAGTCAATATAAGAGCTGAAGACATCGTTGATGGCAATCCAAAATTGACCCTAGGTCTTATATGGACGATAATCTTGCACTTCCAGGTAAGAAATATTATTTTTCTTGTAGATCATCTAAAAAGACTCTCAGGAGATTAGCTCTTTGCTTTTTTCGATTGGTCCTTACTGTGAAGAATGTTAATACTTTAATTTGTAAAAAATGATGCCAGATCTCTTTCATGAACGGTAGACGTCCTTTTGAAAAGTAAATATGTCTAAACATTTTGTATTATTTTTGGCCTTAGTGTTTTGATTTTCCTGTATATTTAGTAAATATTTTGTAGAATGAAAAATAATGAAGGGGGAAGATAGTAAAAAAAAAAAAACCTCTTGCGTGAGAAGAATGAGTTTCAGCTGTCAATATTTTTCGTATTTTTTTTAATTAGTGGCCGTCCACCACGCTTGAAACATTCCTTTTAATTTCGTTTTCGTTATTTGTTTTTAATGCAAATTCATTCTTCTTTTCTGTTTTTTTTTTTTAATTTTTCATCATATGCTTCGTTGGACTAGGGACTTAAAGTAAGTACTTTTTTTTCTCTCTCGGTGCAATATTAATCTTCCCCTTCTTAAGCGTAAACGCGTGTTGATGTAAAAAATAGTTGCCACTTTACCGTATAGTAAATTCTTCACAGTATGTGTTGGTGTATTGCACGCAGATTGTATTCTCTTGAGATGGTCAATTCATATTTTAATGTATTTTAGTCCATTGTGTTTGAAAGGATTAGTTTTATTTTCATGTTTTTATTTGTAATGATGAGAAAGAGTTGCATTGTGATTTTGATTTAAAACTTTGAATGACGAATTTGGAGAAAGTCAGTTATGTGCTTCTACAGCATGAACCGTGAATGTGAGTTTTGGAAATTTCTCAATGTTGAGTAAGTGTATGTTATGAGAAAGCTAAGTCAGAGATATTCGTATGTCCAGCCTAATTTTACAGAAAAATCTACCACCAGAATATCAAATCATTTAAATGTGGAAAATACTTCTGTAGATTAATTTCAGTTTTTGTTTATGATGTCTAGTTACCAATAGTTGAAGTGTTTCACTCATTAATTGTAGGAAAATTCCCGCACTTATTCGATGTTATATCACTTCAGTGAAACCCCGTTCATACGTTCTTGCATGAGGCATTATTTTTTTAGGCACGTTTGCTAATTTTTTCCGAGATTTAATGCCATTTTTCTGCAAATTTAGCTTCCAATTTTTCAAAAAGTTCTGGAAGTTCCGTATTTTTGGATATATTGATCAAACCTAATTATGGATGAGGTACATCAGAATTTTTATCTCCTTCGTTTTTGTTTTTATCATGAAGCACATTGAAAAATATTATTGCGTTTGATTTTCTTTTTTTAATTTTCGAGTTTTTTTTCATTTCCCGTGTATTACGTTTTCTAGCATAATGCTTTTTCGCCGTAGTCCTTTGAAGAACGTATTAACGAGGTTTTACTGTACTTGTTCAAATAATTTTATGGTAGGTACTCGGAAGTGTTCAGGTTAGAGAGACAGTTCGCTGCCAGTGTGCGCAGGAAAGACCGAAGATGATGTTAGTTTATGTTAATTTTTTGCACAAAAATAAATCTGTAAGTCGTCATATACCTGTTCGAAGAAATGTTTGGAACATGTAGTATGTTATCAAATAAACCTACGACGTATTTAAATTTATTTTTACAATATTTCACCGAAGTCAGCATTAAAGCAAAATAAACTTGAGAAGTTGCAGTTTTCGGAAAAATATAATTTAGCACTCTAGCTACTAATTAATTGGGGTTCTCAATCTATAGATTTTATATTCATTTACAACTTATTAGCGTTTTCAAGAGACTGTAGAGGGCGCTGAAATCGCTTTGAAGTAGTGATTATGAACTTCTTATGGGTGATTTTCAGAATAAGTCAGTATTCTTGTGCAGGGCGTATATTTTGTTAGTGGTAAGTGCTAGAGCAATTGTTTTTTCTCATCCTGTAGGAAATAATTTCCTCTACAAAAATCAACTGTGATAAATATTCCTCTACCTACTTCAAACAAAATAATTGGATTTTTCATGCCAAAATGTTCATCGTCATGGCTGTAAACAGTTATGATTTCAAACTTTTTAAGTACTTTCTATAATTTTTGTATTACTTGTTGATAAAAAATGATTCAGGTGAAAATTATTCAGAATACATCTATTTAGTGATAGTAATAATTTTTAATTATAACGCACACATGCTCTCCCTAGAAGTGTTGAAGTTTTCTAATACATTTTTGTGTCCATCATTGTGGGCAGTTTTTTGTCATCCCAAAAAACCGTGCTCAGTACTTAATTTTTTTCTTCAGTAGTCATACTGATGTATTTCAGTGATATGAAGAAAGTCCAAAGATGAAAATAAAGTTTTAGTTAAAATTGACCCCCTCCTATTATATTTACTGTAAAAAATGGCTATCGTAATTCTTTTTTGTCTATCGTCGTGGATGCTAATTATCTGTTTCTGATCAGTTCAGAAAAAATGAAAATTTGGCATCCAGTAATATAAGTCTTGGTTATCATCAGTTCAGAAAAAATGAAAATTTGGCATCCAGTAATATAAGTCTTAATTATTGAAACACAGTATTTGCATTTAAATAAAAACGCCATCATTAACGACAATACTCACTTTTACACCTGTTTGTCTATGATCGTGGAAGAATATTTTTGTCTTTCGTCATGGCATTTGAAAATTCCGCCAAAAATTTGTCTCTATTTTTTAGTTACTCAGTAGAAGCTTAAAAAGTTTAGCACTCTGATATGGAAGTTACTAAATAGTTTAGTTTTTCGTTGTTATTTGTTAAAATTTGGTAGCTTATACAATGACATTGTAATTTCATTCTGTCCTTTGTCGTGAGCATGAAAATTTTGAATAGGCTGTAGTTTGCCCTCCAAAATTTTTTTGGGCTGAAAAGTTAAGTATTCTGAAAGAGAAGCTACCTCATAATTGAATTCCGGTTATTCAATATTTTGTTGTTCAAACATTATCATCATAATTTGTCTTTCTCAGTGAGCACTTTGTCTTTCATCGTGGATATGAAAAATTTTCAAAAGCTTCTAGCTCCTCCCTCGGGGGCTCTTGTGTTCAAAACATTTCTATCCTATTATTTTATATAATATATGTATATATTAAAGATTTCGAAAATTATTGAAAATTTTTTGAAAAAAAATTACTCAAAATAATGTACATATTCTGAAAACTAATCTTGTATCAGTATATTGATTTTATTTATTTATATGCAAAGGGTATAGCCGGTCAAGATAGTGATTTTGGATTCAGACTCGGATTTTCTTCAGACTTAACCATAAAGTACTCCCTGATAGAAGAAGTGCCCATACTAAATTTGGCTTCCACACTCCCCCCTAAGGAGAGATATACCCCTCTTAATCAAATTTTAAATAAAAATTTATAAATTTCACCCAAGTGAATAAAAATTTTTGATATTGAGGTGGGATATTTTTGATATGTTTTTGGGTTTCCTCCATTTGTTCATTACAGAGCTATAGCGCTTTTAAATTTTCAAAATGGTGTCCCATTCCCACTTTTCAACCTACACATTTAAGAAAATTTTTAAATGTTTTTAAGATAAATATAGATTTTTAGAATATTTTTTCATATTTTTAAAGTGGTGCACCATATCAAAAATTGAGAAAGATGCCTTTTTTTTTTTCATTTTTCATAGGTCAAAAATATGAAAAAATTCCAAAAAAATTCTTTCCACTTTTATACGTATCCGAGATTCATTTGCCACCTAATTACACATATTGGACTCCATACTCCTCCAATCTCCATGGAAAACAACAATGAAACATAGCAAAAAGGTGTTTGTATTATGGTATAAACAGCAGAATTGAAACTTCTATAAGTATGTGTGTATAAGAACACCCAACAAATTGTTGAATCTAAAAATGTTCTGTAAATTAGAACTCAGCTCCTCCAGAAACATATCAAACGATATATCACGCAATAATTTATGAATAGTTCGTTCTACTCCTACTTTGGGTTGGGGCCAATTGGGCGCAATCATTTGACACCATGAGTCAATACTCAAAATACTTTAACTTGTTATTCAGTTCATTGTGACTGAAATAGGTATAGAGCTCTCAGCAATATCCTTTTCCATAATTACAGTCGAAATAAAATAGAACCATTCATCAATTTGACATCTATAATGATCTTACTAAATTAACAGATATCTACAGTTCAGTATAATCAGTTATAAATTAATTAGGAACATAAAATGAACTAAAGTTTCATGTAATCTGTATAATTAAGTGTAAGGCTGGTAAGAGTATACACTTAAATTACTACTCTTTGGCCTCACTTATCTGAAATATGTCGAAAGTCTAATGAAGAGCCTCATATATAGACCTTGTGTACTAAATACCATGACATAAGTTGGGTGTGTGATTTATAATATGATGAAAACTTTTTTTTTTTTGAGTTTTTTAATTATTTTCTGTGATAACATTATAATACATGAGTACAATTTTTACATTAAAACATGAATAATATTTATTTTTCAAGTATCTAAAAGTTTACCCAGAAAAAATATTTAGAAAAATTACAATGTATATTTTTTTTTAGTAACATTCGTACAAAATAAGCGTTACCTAACATACGCACATTGCGTAAAGGTAGGATATCAAAAAACATGATTTTTTGGGAGAGAAGAAGGGGAAGGTGGAAACTGGTTTATTGAACGAAGATATTTTCATGTATCCTGCTCTTGAAACAAATTTATGAGTAAGAAGAAAAAATAGGAACTATACTACTCTTTTGGTGGAAATCGTTGGTCTGAATATTCAAAAGCACATATTCAGAAAGAGAAATTTTCACTATTCTTTGTTAATGCTTAGATTTTACTAAAAAAATGATAATGTTTCAAAATTAGTTTTACATCGTATAATTTTTTTGAATTCCAGTGGTTTTTGGTGTGTTTCTTAAAGTGCGTACTTTTAGAACCCCAAGTGAATACTCTTATCCACCCATGCATGTAAAATTATGCATTCAACTTATTTTTGTTTAAATTTGAAATATGGGATTACAAATCAAGTCACAGAACTCAAATCAGCAACAAACTAGCTAATAGATGAGAGTATTTCACTGTAAAATTTGAGAGGAGTGGAGTGAGTAGGGTTGAAAAAATAACAGTAAGTGCCTACTCTTACCAGCCTTTCCCTTACCTATTATGTACAGAGTATAATAAATTACTATTGAATAACAAATTAGATGATTCGGTAGGTTAAAAAATAAAAACAATACAAATAGTTTATTAAAAAAGTGAAAACAAATATATTAGTGAATGCCAAGTATTTTCTAAAATGATAAGCTACTTTAATCTTCTTCAGAATTCAAATTGATACGCACAGCCTCCAGTAAAGTAGAATCAACATTTGTGCAAAACAGATTCGTGAGTATCTGATTTTGGACAACAATTGGCCCCACAATGGGAGTAGAACTAACTATTCATAAATTATTGTGTGACATATCGTTTGATATGTTTCTGGAGGAGTTGAGTTCTAATTTACAGAACATTTTTAGATTCAACAATTTGTTGGATGTTGTTACACACACATACTTATAGAAGTTTCAATTCTGCTGTTTATACCATAATACAAACAGTGCAGTGTGAGTAATTTGGTGTCAAATGAATCTCGGACACGTATAAAAGTGGAAAAAGCTTTTTTGGAATTTTTTCATATTTTTGACCTATGAAAAAAATTAAAAAAAGGCGTTTTTCCCAATGTTTGATATGACGCACCACTTTTAAAAATACGGAAAAATATTTTAAAATGTGTAGCTTGAAAGGTGGGAGTAGGAAGCCATTTTGAAAATTTTAAAGCGCTATAGCTCTGCAATGAACAAATGGAGTAAACCCCAAAAAATATCATAAATACCTCATTATATGGTCTATCACTCAACTCAATATTAAGAATTTCTATTCACTTGGGTGAAAGTTGTAAATTTTTACTTAAAATTTGATGAAAAGGGTATATCTCTCCTTTGGGGAAGTGTGGGGGCTCAAACTTAGTATGGGCACTTCTTCCATCAGGGAGTACTTTATAATCAAGTTTGAAGAAAATTCGAATCTGGGGTCAAAATCATTATCTTACGCTCTATTATTTTTTGAAAATTCAAAATGTTTTCGAATATGAATTCTTAACTTTCGTTCATTTGCGTTAGTACTCACTACACATATTTAATGAACAAAAACATAATTTAACCATAAAGGTAATCATTTTGACGCTCATAATCTGTTAGGTAAATGCCATTTTTAACACGTGAAGTGTGCATTGATAAGACCATGATCACTATTTCGCAGATTTCAAAAATATCCGTCTGATGTCAAACATTGTTTTGAAATGTCAGTAAAGGTAGGGGTCTGTGTGGTGTAGCGGTTAGGTGCTTGGCTTGGAAATCAGAAGGTTGTGAACTCGAAACCGGCCAGTGGCATGCATCACATTTCTGGTAAAAAATGGTGCTGTATTCCGTTCGATTCTATTGATGCTCCGGCATATGATTGTAAAATTTGAAAGTGGTTTGATCATTGACCACCGAATCCATACCATCCCCCTACCACTTTGACACTGCGTTAATCCTCTAGATTGGGTAAAATAGTCCAATAGAAGATAAAAAGGAAGAAAAAAACAACTCTTACCGACATTTTTATAAAGCCTCTGCTTCCAATACTAAAGGCGTTGTTGTGAATCATAATTTGTTCTACAACATGCAATGATCGAATTGACGCTGCCCTATTCAAGTAGATTCGTACCTATAATATTCTGGATAATAAGTTTTTTCGAATCTATCACCATATAATTATATAATTCGATATTGAGAAATGGTTCCTAAACTTGTTAGAACCGCAACCCTTTTAAAAAATTGCGGACATTTTAGACCTACGTAACATATAATGAACATTTTACATTTGGAAAAAAGTGGTAATCAGTTTTTTAAGTTTTTCGGGACCTACTGAAATTCGACTCGCGACCGACTATAGGAAACGCTGATATAGATGATATTTTTATAGAATAAAGCATCACGATTTTGAAATTGATGGTGGAGTTTGAAATGTGAATGTACTGACTTTGGTTGATCAATTAATTGAAAAATTAACTGCATATCCATTCGATGAATTAAAAGTTATTATTCGTTCGTATTTGGTTCGATTGAAGCTATTTTATTAGAATAATAATAAAAACGAATTTTCGCGAACGAAAATACATTGCCACCAACAATGTAATTCGCTGAAATAATATCTTGGAACTCCAAATTATTTAATGCTAGAAAGATATCATCTAACGATAAACGAATGAATAGAACTTTTAAAGGCGAAGATCAGTGCTACCCGCAATACGTAAACGTCACAATATAAGTATTTATTCTTTTTTTTTTTTTAAAGTAGATCTGTGAAAATCTATTTATTAATTTTGGTGTCATGGAACGACCTTAAGGTTGAGGTGGGTACGTTTTTCATTTCATAACTCTCGTAAAATTTTGACACCAAAAACTCAAATTCAAGTATATATAAGCTAATTTTTTGTTATCACTGTACATGTCGCAATTTTTGTCCGATAGTCACTAAATTAGGTACGAACATTTGTACTAATCCAAGGACCTGACATATTGATTTTGGTACGGACGGACGGGACTGTACTCCTGCTATCTCTGTTTTTATTTTCATTAATCGCCAGATTGTCCGATGTCCCATCCATCGAACATGTAAAAATCTACTCATTAATTACGATCCGGTATTAGTCTCTTTATACTCAATTATGTATATTCCATTTTCTTGTTACCCCGACGATATTGGTAGTAATTTTCGTTGGATAGTCACGAAATTTGGTACCAACGATAGTATTAAACCAAGGATCAGACCTAATGATTTTGGTGTGGGTCGGACAGTACTTTCAGCGCCGCTATTTTCATTTTTATTTTGGCTATAAAATTCCTAAGTTCGGATCAATAACTATGAAATTTGAAAAAAATATTTAAGTTAATCTATTGTAACATCTTACTAATTTTCATGTAAATCGGTCGAACGGTACTTACGCAGCGTACATTTTTGTCTCGATTTCGAAAGGGGTTAAGGTTTTAAACTGTGTAATTTTAGGTCAACAGCTACAAAATTTAATTTAATCCAATTATTTATTGAAAACCTACTTTCTTAACGAAACTGCTACTGCGTTGGAACTTTTTTTGTTTCAGACGTACGTAAATTTCTCTTTAAGAGTATTTTTATTAGATTTTTTGTCAAGTATCAACAGAAAACTTTCAGCAAACATTTTCAATATGTTTTTAAGTACGCATTTATGTACGTTTCAAGTGAATTTTTCAAAAATTCTATAATGCGATAAAATGTAAAGATAGCAATTTATACAATTGAATCAATAATGTTTTCAAAGGAAAGATCGGTGGATATCAATGGTAAGAAATACTGTGGTCTAGCTAGCATGGATAGACTACAGTTTGAAAAATTTTTGTATTGCGATACAGTTAGAAGTAATATAAGAAATCAAATTAATAAGGAAATCTCTGGAATTAATTCAAACTCGTAGGTTGTGAAACGTTTCAAGTAGCTTTTTAACTGTTTGTTTTTGTATTTCTTCCGAATTTCCTCATTTGCAATCCAGACATTAGTGGATATATCTTTGATAAAAATTACATTTCCGCATCATTCGTTATTAAATTCCATTTTCCTCTTATCCTTGAATCAAGTTATTGACATTAATTTTTCTGATAATCAAATTAAAAAAAATCCTGTGAAATTAATTGTATTAAAGATGAGATTTCTAAAAAACGTATCCTTTTAAAAAAAAACCTGTTAAGATAGGTTGAATTTTAGGTTGTTTCCTGTTGTAATATATGCCTTCGAAATATTGAAGCGGCAAATACTACTAGTAAATGAATATTATTTATTTTGAAATATGAAGAAATTAACAAAATTATTGGCTTTGAATCGCCTACGAACCACAATGTCTTCACCATCGTACCTTAGGTGAGTAAAAAAAAAGTGGTATTTGTTTGTTAGATAATTTTGTGATCTTCGGTAGCTCGAAACAAATGTTTTTATGGAGAATATCATCATTATTTTTTGCCAGAAGAAAAATTACAGTATCTTGATAATATTACGAGTTTTTAACGTTTTTAAAGATGTTGAGTTTTGTAGTAAATATTTTTATTCAAAACATGTGAAAACTCATATGATTTTTCCATTGAACTCTATTTTTCAGAACTGAAATCGCCCTATAAAATTCGAAACCTCAAAATTAGAAGTTAGAACTAATAAAGAGATAGAACTTTTATAGAACTAAACTAGCAGTTAAAATTTTCAGACGGTATGTCAGACATAGCCACACAGCCGTTGATTTTAAAAAACAGTACGTTATAAATATAAATATTTATTGCATGATCTAAACCAAAAGAACTGGTCACGTGTAGAAACAAGAACCAAACCCAAACGCATTATTATTTTGAATGAGCCAAAATCTTCCTCCTAATTCTTGTTAATAGCTGTGTTTAAAATGGCGAAAAGTGTCGCATGCCAACTTCCTTTCAAAAACTGACAGTTTTGGAAAATCCTACTACTCTTGTGAAGCTGTTCGATTTACCAGTGTACAATAAAATTGAAGAATGTTTTTTCTCTAAATGTACCGATTGACTGATTAAGTTGTGATGAAAATGTCTGGGGACTACAAGTGCGCCCATCTGTCCTTTCTATCCTATCCCTTTTCTATCGTGAATAGGTATCCTGTGATTGGTAGCTATTTTTGAGTTTTTTCCTTCACAGAACTAACAGCCCACTGAATACCTATGTAGTAATAATTAGAAGATTGAACTTACAGTAACTAAAAACAAATATATTACAAACCTTAACCCCAGTATTGGGGATAATATACTCGGGTTACTACCAATCAACTACCGCTTCAATAGTCAGGGTGGAGGATAGGGATATAGTGGCTCAAGTCCTGGGTCAGCACAATTGTGGGTCGGTATAAGCCTAGTGCCGCGAAGCGGAGCGTCAGTGCTTGTGTCGTAATGAGGACAGGGTATAAAGTAAAATTTCGTATTTCATGATAATCTCAGTTGTATAATGTCATCTTCTTAATTAAAAGATGATTCTACTGCTCCTCCCAATTAATAATTATTTATGACTTTCTTTGTATCTTGGAAATGAATTTCTTTAAATGCCTGGAACCCTTCTAATAGAACAACCCTTCTATGTTAAACCATTCGTAGTTTAATGGTGTTGGATTTAAAATTTCAGCTGAGTGACTGATATCTAAATTGTGCTCTTCTTTTAAGTTGCTTAATCAAGTGTCGTCAACGTTATTTCTGTTTTTCTCACTGAATATCACTTCAATTTTTTATTTTTTTCAATAAATGTTGGAATTCATTTTCAAAAATTTGTCATTTCTTTTAAAGAATTTTTTTTTTTTACAAATATTATGTCATAATTAATTATATATCCCAATCCGAAGAATGCGTATGCGTAGGGGTAGGTAGGTGTATATATATCCGCTAATGATTTTTTCTTTTTTCGTCTTAAATTTGCGAACTCGTTTGGCCCACCCATACCTTTTTTTACCTACGGCATACCACTTTTTGACACGTCGGGAACGTCTGTATCGAAAATTGCAGTATTTTTTTGTTTATTTATTTCGCATTTTCGACGTGGTTAATATAAATGAGTAACCGATTGCGATCAAAATATAATAATAAATATGGTGAATAGATGAATGAAATACGAACAGCAGGGCGTTCACTACATAATATTTTTAATATTGTCCAAATACGGATTGGTTTATATTTGAGGACGTTGGAATTAGTTAGTGGGATGAACCACAACATTGAAATCTGCGCAGAATGTCGTAGGTGGTGTTATGATTAAGATAACCTTCACTTTTTTCCACTTTTTTTTTTCTTATTTTTTCTTCCTTTCTAATAAATAGTATAAACCTACGAATCATTAAAATGTTTATCCACACAAATATTGTCCAAGTATATAATATTCGATAAGGTGTCTGAAATCTTCAAATTACCTTCATCTAGAGGCATCGATGGAGTTAATATAAAGCTTACTTCTTTAATTTTGATTCCGATGTTCACTGCGTTTTTGAACATTTTTTGATATTCGTTGAAAATGCTTGTTTGCAACGTATTTCGTTCAAAGTGCGAATGTGTGAGTTTATGGATATAAGTTCTGTAGATGCTAGATACGCATAATCTATGTATTAGAGCAATTATTTGACATTTTTAAGATAAGTTAATCATTTTATGAAGAATAAGAATTGCATGCGACCATTTTGTTGTGGGATATGTATTTTTGTTGTTTGGCTTTTTTTTATTTCGTCAGAATGTGTGGAACTGAAAATACTCAATGATCGATAGAAAATTCCGAGAAAAACTCACTCAACTATAATAGGTCGTTGATAATTGAAATTGATTGCTAACTCTGTTTCCTCCACTTGTAGTTTTAGATTCAAACTGAATTCCATGCCTGAATAAAGCATAAAGTTCTTGTTTTCTTGATTCATATGATCAAAAATGGATAATAAAATATAGATCCTTGAAAATGTTGTGATGTTTGAAATAATCTCATTCGGTACTGAAAGAATATTTCTAAAATGGAAAGCATACTTTGTTGTCAAAATTTGACTGCAGTTCACAGACCCCTCAAGTTAAAATATGCTGTTAAGCTGTGTTGAAACTGAAGACATCATCAGATAGTTTGCTTCGTCTCAAAAAACTTTCCAACAGAACCTCAAATCATATTACCATAAATCTCCTATTGGGAAAAGATGAAAACAAGATTTAAAATTTTTGTCTGAGTTTCTGGTTGCTGGCTCATTTATTTGATCGAAAATTAGGTTTCATATTCTTGAGTGAACTGTGCATTCGGACACTTAAATTCCTTCAATGCTTCCAGCCTACTCTAAATGAGATAGGTGAAAAACATTGTGTAGTGTTGAGAGGTGAAAAATTTCTCAAATTTTACGAATTTTTAAAAGTGTTATGATAGGTTGTTTGTCTCCAAGTTCAAACTGATGATCTACCAGTAATTCATTTAATCGAGTGTTGATGTCAGTGAAGTGATGGTCACTACCTAATTATGTAAGTATTATTTCTGGAGAATGAAATTCGTTTTTCTAAAATCTCGATCATTTTGAAGAATTCATGTTCACCGTCTTGTTGAATTCTAGCTTTACTTATAGAACTGAAAACTTTCCTCTGGTCAATTTTAAAAGTTATTGTTGCATTTTAATACATTTTATTTTGGTAAAATTAATAGTTTTGTTTGGAGTAGCTAAATTTTTGTTGTTCTTTTCAAGTTTTTTATAGGTTATCGAAGACCTCAGAAATCTAAAACGCTATCGCTACTCAACCAACTTCTTTTGGGTTGTTTATTAATGAAGAAATTAATCTTCATGTTGTAAACACATCTTTTCTAAATATTTTCTCTACCTGTTTACTACTATTTTCCTCAGTTGGAGTTCTCACTTCCCAGATTTCTTCTTGTCATCCGCCCATTATGTTTCAAACCTTTGATTCCAATATTGTGTCCATTATTATTATTATTTTTGTGTGTTATCGTTCAAAATTACCAAATGTAGAAAAACACGTAGTTGGATGCTTCAAGGCTACTTAGACACTCCTTTTTTGAAAATCCGTCGACAGCAACCTCCGAGCTAAAATAATAGTGGCCCATGTCTAAACACTGCTGCGCCTAGGTGAAACGATTTTAACAATTGTTATGATGATGTAATTATTCTTTCTTCCCTTGATTCTTTATTTTGTAGCTTCGATGTTTTATCGAATGCTATGGATTATTTTTTCTTACATTTGATCGTGAAAAATACGTTTTTTATGATCTACTTCCCATTTCATCTTATCAGTTTGAGACGTCGAAAAGTTCTACGTATTTTTCGAAGACTCTGATGGAATTAGCTGAAAATTTTAGCCCCATTTAATGCAGACTACGTTTATCTGGAACTATTTTTGAATCATGTTTTGTATGTTATTTTCCTTTTCTATATGTTTACAGTTATAGTACATAATATATTACATGAATACAGTGTGAATTGTGGATACTGTTGTGAGAAAAAGTGTATCATATTTCCTTGATCACCGTAAATACAAAGACTATGTAACCTGTCGAACGTAGGTGTATTTGTAAATGCGTACGTTAAGTTGGTTATAGTACTGCATTGCCGTTCTTTCCCAGTATTATTGACATAAATACAACGGCTAAGGTTTTTATACAATTACATATGTAGGCCGTTGGTTATTTTATTCTGTTTTTTCCATATTTACGTAGGATATAATATCAAAATTGATAATTCTGTTTGAAAACGTCCATATGAATTTGGTTTTACGTGACCTTCAGTTTTTTAAAGTGCTCTGTTCAGTTTCTAAAATACATTTTTTAATTAGAATCGCGCCAAGGTTGTTAGTATTTAATCGCGTTTGGTTCTTGTTTTCTCTTCCCCCCGAAAAATGTGTTGAAAAACTATCGGTAATTTTGTTCTCTAATTTTACGTAAGAAGCGAACATTTTGTCGCCTATTTCGTAACTGACCAAGAGCAAAATTCAGTAGATTATTTCGATATGCAAAATCTTACGAGGGCGTTTGTCAGCCATTGTGTCATGTTTACATGGCTGTAAAATTTGTCTGGTATTACTAATAATGTACTTGATGGTTTTCTAGCCTCCTCTTCCATCGTAGTGGTGGTACCTACAATTTTTTAAGTAGTTAACTTGCATATGGGCATTGAGAATGGTGACAAAAGTGTTACAGATTTTTTTTCTTCGTTCTTGTTTTTCAGTATCCAGTTAGAGGTGCCGTTAATGTTTGATTCCGTCTGAAAGATGGTGAACGATTTATACGATTTATTAGTCTCTTTATTATTTACTATTCGCTTGGTGCGGGTTGCGGAAAAATTATTCAATTCATTGGCCAATTCATCTGTTGGTTAAGAGTTGAAGCACTAAGACGTTATGTATTGCTCAAACTGCTGTGAATTCAGAAGTTATGTAAGATCGAGTCTGATTGCTACAAATTAGAAAAAAATATTGATTGTATAAAAATGAAACCCAATCCTCATCTAACGTCGCGAGAGAAAATTCATTTCACTTTACATGTTTTTCTATTGAAAACTAGCTTGGAAAACTATTCTATAAAAGAATATATAAGAACGACGCGTTTAAAGATTAGTTCAAAAACCCAAAACTCAAATAATACGAACACCCAAAATAAGTCCACTGATAAGTCAAATTTTTGTGTGAAATATGCGATGATGCTCCACTTTAACTTAAACCATTTGAGTTTTGATGACCTCGATGACAAATTTCAATGACCAAACCCCCCAACTGTATCAAAAATTGAACACAACAAGAACCAACTCCACACCATATTACTTGATAATGGAGCTGATGACCAGATGGTCAACGATAATTGAAAATTAAGCAACATACAGAAAATTGACAATTATCAAAAGGCATTATGTGCCCAAAAAGGGACTCTTTGTTAATCCCACACATGTAGGATCTATGTATGTAAATGTCTGCAATTCCAAGGCAGAATTTTCTACTATACACCTTAAGGAAGTATACTATGATCCTGATTTAAGCATTGACATTTGGTTAAGTGCAAGAATCATGGAATTGGGTATATTCAGGATAGTTACAGACACAGATCATGCCAACATCATCAACAAACAGATGAAATAACTATAATCATTCTCAAGAGAGGTTCAATGTATTATATTGATTACAAAATAGTTGAACGTGAGAAGGTATATTAGGAGCTTGTATGCATGCCTGTTTCTCAAACAAATGTAGGACAGGAAGATCATTTAAATGATCATAATCAAAATTTTGATCCTGTGGAAGAGGAGAATGTAGATGATCCACAGATTATGCTAGAAAACATTTAACAAGAACAAAATTTACAAGATGCTGTAGTAAACACAGCCAATCGGAAGGTTTATACCAAATCAGAGGATGAATTAGTTGGTGAAAGTGTCGGTATAAACAGCAAGCATAAGAAAAATATCAATAAAACTAAAAATCTTTGGCATAGACATTTAGGACACCTAAATGGCAAAAGTCTAAAAGTCATTTCAAAAGTAGCTGTAGGAATACCAGTCAATTTAAAGTTTAAAGATGATTCCTTCCCTGAGCCATAAAATCTATACTTTTTGAATTTTCCAACATTGGCTACTAAGTACTGTATCCTGTCAAACTGAGATTATTCAAATCCTGCGATGTCAAGTTTGATGAAATGAAAACATTAGCCGATATTACTTGTAAGACAAAAGACCTACAGGTAAAACCCCTTGTCAAAGAACCTGAGGCATTATATGGAATCTATGTAATAAAAAATACCTCAGTTTGCAATGCTCAATTTCTAGAAGATTATATGCCAGTAATGTTCAGCGACATCTTCCAAAATCATTTCAAGAATGAGTGGTTTAAAGCTGTAGATGATGAACTGAAATCCATGTCTAATCTTGAAGTCTGAAAAGTTGTTGATCATCCATGTAATGTTAAGCCAATTGATGCACATTGGAATGTGCCTGAAAGTAAGATTAGTTGCAAAAGGTTTCATGGACAGATCTGAATATTCTATGATCGAAACTTAAGCACCTATTGTTCAGTTATGATTAATTAGACAATTTCTTTCCATCACTAACTTTCTGAATCTTCAGTTAGTGCAGTATGATGTCAAGACTGCATACTTGAATTCTAAAATTAAGAACAACATCTATTTAAATATCCCATTAGGTTGCAAAGTCAACAAACTTAAACAACAAATTGAAAAGATTCTCTAGAATACCTTGTCGTGAGAGATATTCTCACCAGAAGGAAATTCAACAGAATTTAAGCGTGTTCAGCTACTTCATACAAGCGTATGGGTAAGCCAGAACCAAACCGAACACTGGCGATTTTAGAGCCGGTTCTGAGAGTTTTTATACGGGTTCTGGCGCACACACACAGACACACGTACGTAATATAATACGTACGTTGATAAGGGTGGCCAGGTCGCATCATCCCCTACTATCGTAGGTAACGGCTGGCCGGTTCGTGTACGAGTCGTGACATTGATTGATGGATGATGTCACGATTTGGTACTCGTACATTACCTGCATGTATTCTCAGGTAATTACGATCGAACGTAATTGTGTGTTTGTTTAACGTCACAAGGACGATAAGTTAGCCTGCCCTTTGGGGCGGCAACTGTCGTCAAGGGGTCCGAGCCCCTTACCTCATACTGTAGAGTCCCCACAGCTACTCCCCCCCAGTTTTTGCGCCGCAAAAATGACCAAAAATGCGCAAGGCCTGGGGGACATGAGGGTTTTACTTACGCCTCTGATCGGCTTCCCACTTAGCCAGGGCGCTTCCTACTGCGGCCCCGACGCACTCGTAGGATTCCCTACGGGCGTGCATTCGGGCCAGATAGGCAGCCTGGCTGTCCTCTCCCCTACGCCTCGGTTGGACTGATTTTGTTCTCGCATAGGGGTGATGACGGGAGTGAGGGGGCAGCAGATGTTTAAACACTGGCCTTCTGAGCATCGGGGAGTTGGAGCTCTCCGATGTCCATGTGGCCATCTTCGCCTTTTCGTTCGCAGCCCTCTCTGCCGTAAACAGAAACTTCATCGTCTCCTCGGGTTTCGGGTCTGGCTTTGGTGGTTCCGGAGTCGGAACCGATTCCTTGGGTGACCGAGGAGGGGAAATGATGGGAGGAAGCGGAGTGGTCATCTCCGCTAGGACTTTGTCTACCGGAGGAGCCGTGTCCATAAGCAGCTCCTCTTCTATCCGGTCCAGCTCCGACTTCTGCTCGGTCTTCCGCTGAGTCTGTGAAGGCTCAGCAGTTTTCCAGGCGAGTTGGGAGGTGGCGGATTTTAGGAAAGGTCGTGGAAGCGACATAGAGTTATTTACAGGAAAAGAGGAAGCAAAAATATCAGAAGACACGTCCAAGTATTCTGGCGGTTCTGAAATGGGTGATTTTACATCATTTTTTGATTTACCATTACAGTTACTTTTCTTTATTTCCGTATCTTCTTATCGACATGTAGAGGGGATAGCGCTTAAAATTCTCGGCCGTATACAAGTTTTCCGGTTAAGTTCTGATCGGTTTAAGCAGAGTTATGCCTGAAATAAGCTCAGTGAATATAATTTTCGAATTTTCTACTACAAAGGAATCTCCGTTTGTGACGTCACGTCGTAGAGATAAACTTTGTGTTTAACGGTAAACGCACATTGCAATATTTTGTTTCCGTATTGCACGTGGATGTGTTTATTCCTGTCTTCTTCTTTTTGTTGGCATTCCTCGTTCGCTTATCTCTGGAGTTTCTTTTGTCTCACGGAGTTCCGATATTCCTCGCATATTTTTAGGCGGGTTTTAACTTCGTAGCGGATATTACTTTTTCGGGAGTAAATTTTGTTTATTTTTGCATTAACCTCTCAGACGTGCGAGAAGGTCGGGAATTTTTGCGTTTTTTACTGCCAGGGGGCCTGCCTCTTTTACGTGGGCATAAGGGGGCCTCGGGATCAAATGTTTTAGTTGTAACATTGTCCGCAAATCTTACTGACTTTTTCAATATCTTCTGTTGTGAGGTATTTTTCTCACTTTTCTCGACGGATTCTTCTGTGTTTATTGGTGAATCCGTCTGTATATTTTCTGTGCCTTCCTTGTGTAACCTTTTAATTCTTTTGTCGTCACTTACCACATAAGCAGGCTTCAATCTGTCGATTGAAATTGTTCGAGGTTTGCCTGCTATGAGTATCACGAAGTTTTTCTCATCTCGTGATACTACTTTATAAGGACCGGCGTATGGTTTCTCCAGCGCAGATCTCATTTTTTCGTCTCTAACAAATACGTGTGACGTATTGGCCAAGTGTTTTGAGACGTAAATCTTGGGCTGGCCATGGCGAGCTGCCTGTTTTAAAAAGTTGTTGGCATCGTTTCGTATATTTTGTACCATTATTTCGGGGCTAACTTCTTTCGATTCTGTGAAGAAGTCCCCTGGGAGGCGTAGCTCTTCGCCAAACACTAATTGCGCTGCAGAGTGACCTGTATCAGTTTGTAAGGCAGATCGAAGGCCTAAGAGGATGGTAGGGAGTATTTCTACCCATCTCTTGGTATCATGAGACATGATGGAGGCTTTGAGAGCTCTATGCCATCTCTCAATTTTGCGATTGGCTTGAGGATGGTAAGCTGTGGTATGACTGTGTTGAACACCAAGCTTATTTGCCAGCTCTTTGAAGAGCGAGCTCTCGAATTGGCGACCTTGGTCTGTGACTATGACTTCTGGTACGCCATACCTCGCAATCCAGGTATCGTATAACCTTGCAGCTACTGTGGGAGCTGACATCTCGTGTAGAGGGATTGCTTCCGGCCATCGTGTTGCCCTGTCTATTATTGTCAACAGGTATCTGCGTCCTTGGGATGGTGGCAATGGGCCTACCAGATCCATGTGAACCGTTTTAAACCACTCTGTTTGTTTGAAGGATTTGAGGGGTGAACGAGTGTGTCTTCCTACTTTGGATTCTTGACAGTTCAGGCAACTGCGAGCCCATTTGTTGCAGTCAGACTTCATTCGTGGCCATACAAATCTTTCCGAAATTAGTTTAGCACTACATTTTGGCCCAGCATGTGACAGATCATGTACACTGTTGAAAGCCAACCTGCGATATTTTACCGGTAGAAATGGCCTATTCTTACCTGTACTGATGTCACATGTTAATAAAACATCAGTACCGGGAATTTTTCACTGTCTCAATTTGAGAGTAGTATCATCGTTCGATAACAACTCCTGCAGTTCTGCATCCTTAAGCTGTGCTTTAGCTATTTCAGCATAAGGCAATTGGACAGGAACCGAGATAGCTTCGATTCTACTCAGGGCATCAGCTGGAGAGTTAAGTTCTCCACTTATATACTGAATGTCGGTAGTCAATTGACCAATATAGTCTAATTGTCGTGCTCTTCTCGGAGATGCCGGTTCTGCTTTTTGTGTGAAGGCATATGTTAGGGGTTTATGGTCAGTATACACAGAAAAACATCTACCCTCTAACTGGTGCCTGAAATGCTTCAACGCAGCAAAAATTCCGAGCAATTCCCTATCATATGTGCTGTAATTCTTTTCTGTTTTTGAGAGCTTCCTCGAGAAGAAAGCTAGCGGTAGTTTGATGTTGTTTGTGTCCAATTGGTACAAGGTTGCACCAATAGCAAAATCGGATGCATCGGTACTTACGCGTAACGGCAGACTTTCGTCTGGATGAGCCAATAGAGTTGCATTTGCCAGTGTTTCTTTGATATTCTCAAAGGCCTGTTCGGCTTCTTCGTTCCATTCGAGTGGAGTTTTATCTTTCTTTTTGCTTGTCTTTATTAGTGCAAACAGCTTACTTTGTTCGGCTGCTGCATTCTTCATGCAACGTCTATAGAAATTCACCATCCCCAAGAAACGCCTGAGTTCTGCGACATTTGAGGGCTTCGGGAAGTTCAATATTGGCTCTACCTTGGTCTTCAAGGGGGAAATGCCTTCGGTCGAGACTTTGTAGCCGAGGAAGTAAATTTTGGTCTGCGCGTATAAGCTTTTGCCTACGTTGATAGTGAGTCCGGCTGCGTGTATACGCTGTACCACGGCTCTCACATTCTCCTCGTGCTGATGCTCACCGCCTTCTGAGCAAATGCAAATATCATCCAGGTATGCATATGCAAACGGCAATTCCCTAAACAGTCCATTGATGAATCTTTGGAAAGTTTGTGCTGAGTTGCGGAGTCCAAATGGCATTCGAAGGTATTCGAATAATCCAAAGGGGGTTATAACCGCTGTCTTTGGAACGTCCTGGTTGGCCATAGGAATTTGGTGGAATGCCCAGTTGATGTCAATTTTTGTGAACATCGTTTTACCCTTCATATTTGTGTTGAAGTCCATTATGTTGGGGACTGGATAGCGATCAGGAACTGTTATGGCATTTAAGGCCCTGTAGTCTCCAACAATTCGCCACTCTCCACTTGCTTTTTTTGTCATGTGGATAGGAGAGCTCCATGAGATTTTTGAGGGGCGACAACGCCCTCCTCAATGATGTGATGGAAGTACTCTCGTGCCGCTTTGAGTTTGTCAGGTAATAACCTCCGTGCTCTAGCATGGCAAGGCTGTCCTTTGGTTTCGATGTAATGAATCGTGTCATGTTTGTACGTAGGATGCCTGCGAATTGAGGGTTGAGTGACTCCAGGATAGTCAGACAGGATCCGTAAGAATTGTCCGTCAACTTTGGTACAGCTGGTTTGTGTCCAGTCTGTAAGCTAGTGTTTTGCCATCCACACAATGTTTAGATTCACTATCGATCAATTTGCCATGTTTGAGGTCAATGATCAGGTCATAATGTGCAAGGAAATCTGCACCCAGGATCGGGTTTGGAACGTCTGCAACCTTGAAGGACCACGTCATATTTTTTCTGAGTCCGATGTCGACTTTGCTGGTCTCAAGTCCGTAAGCTGGAAGGTTTTGACCATTCACAGTACGGAGATAGTATTTCGGAGGAAGTACTTTTTGGGTTTTATTTACTGGCAATATGCTCAGGTCTGCTCCCGAGTCAATTAAGTAACGTCTCCTGTTTGTCCTGTCCTTTATGAACAGGCGGCGTGAGTATTTTTCTGAGGGGTCTTCGGCCGCATAGATGGCCCCTTGTTCTTGTTTGACACCTCCTTGTTGAAAGTTTTACCCCACCATCTGCATCTGTTGTTGCATTTGTGGCCTCCGCGCCAAACCGGTTATGAAAGAAGCAACTCTTATCATCCCAATTTCGAGACTGGGTTTTGGGAGATGATGTTCTAGGGGTAGTTGAACTCTGACCCCTCTTACTGGAACTAGATCTTTGGTCTCTGGACCGGGACTATCGTCCTCTGCTACTGCTGCTGTTGTTGTTGCTTCTGCTCTTAGATCTTTGTCGCCAGCTGCTATTGGGTTTCGTCGAGCTTTGGCTTTTGTTCCATTTTACTTCCTCAGTCAACTGAGCTATTTGGGCTCGAAGTTGAGCGAGCTCTCCAGTCTCTGCAGATACTGCACTGACCACCGGCTTTGACCTGGTGTACTCGAGCACATTATCTGCTGATTTCGCAAGGAAGTCTAGATCCGCGGATGTATTGATTACCGTTGAACCAACGGCAGCTAGGCATTGCACAACACTTTGTGGTAGTTGCTTGCAAAACTGATTGCCTATGACAGAAGGGGCTACGATATTGTCCGCCTTCTGTCTTAACTTCGCCATGAAGATCGAGGGTTTGTCGTCCCCCATCTTCATACCACCCATCACATCATCTATTATTTTGTTTTTTGTTTTTCCGAAAACGTTCTTGATCTTTTTGACGAACCAGGCATATTTGTCCTCTTCGGTCGAAGGGCATTCCATAATGTCCGGAATGTGGCGGATTATCTGCGGGGGCATGCCTCCACAGATGTGGGTATACCGCTGGTTCAGAGTTATGTTTTCTGTCTTGAACCTGCCTTCCAATAGTGTCAACCATAATTCTACCTCGTTTGGCAGAAATTCCGGGATATCTATCCTTCGTCTGTAGAAGTTGGGGTTCTGTCCTGGCTGCAATTGCAAGAGTTGCAAGATCTGTGCCAAGACTTCGGGTGTCAGCTGCGGCTGACTACTATCTCCCTGCGATGGTTGTGGGTTTTCAGTTGGTGGTGGAACCATTGCTGTGTCTTTCTGGTGACAAGCGTATTCCACAGTACTACTTCCTTCCTTGCTTGTCGAAAACACTGGCTCCTGTGTTTGTAGGACAGGTGTTTTCGGGTCAGAACTTTGGCTTAAAGTTTGACCACTTCTCAACGTTTTAACTGCTAGTTCTTCTTTATTTATTGCAGTTCCCAGTCGTGCTATTTCTGGGTGTTGAGGGCCTTCTTCTATATTTGCTAAATCTGTAGAGTGTCGAGTCAAAGTCGGGGGAGTTGGGGGATGAGTCCAACCTTCTTCCTCCAGGTCTACTGTCTTGTTTCTCTTTGTTTGTATATTTTAAAGAGAGGGGTATAAATTCCCACTTCAGCAGACTCTACTTCGACGACCAAGAAAGGTGTCTTAGTCTGCAAAAAAATATTTTTAATTTGCCGAGCAAGCGAGTATCTCGCCAGCGCACTGCGCCACTTTTTGAAATAGCACCTAAGCGCCTAAGACACCTCACAACGTAGCCAAAAATCACGTCGGGGTCACCACTGTGGAATACCTTGTCGTGAGAGATATTCTCACCAGAAGGAAATTCAACAGAATTTAAGCGTGTTCAGCTACTTCATACAAGCGTATGGGTAAGCCAGAACCAAACCGAACACTGGCGATTTTAGAGCCGGTTCTGAGAGTTTTTATACGGGTTCTGGCGCACACACACAGACACACGTACGTAATATAATACGTACGTTGATAAGGGCGGCCAGGTCGCATCATCCCCTACTATCGTAGGTAACGGCTGGCCAGTTCGTGTACGAGTCGTGACATTGATTGATGGATGACGTCACGATTTGGTACTCGTACATTACCTGCATGTATTCGCAGGTAATTACGATGGAACGTAATTGTGTGTTTGTTTAACGTCACAAGGACGATAAGTTAGCTTGCCCTTTGGGGCGGCGACTGTCATCAAGGGGTCCAAGCCCCTTACCTCATACTGTAGAGTCCCCACAGGTACCAATCGTTTTTTTTTTTTTTCATGAAACGGATAATTGTCATCATATCCACCCCTAAACCTTTTTTAAGGTCCATTTTTATATACCATCTGCAATCAAACTGGGTAAAAAGAGCCAGGAAATATAGAAAAACCCACTTCGATGACATTTATACCTGCCAATGATTCATAATAAGTTTTTAGTTACTTAAATATCTGTTTGATGTCACCATTTCCAAAAACAAAATCTTTTTATCAAATAAGCAGTGAGACTTTACTATTATATTGATCCAGCATCCCTGAAGAAGAATCCCTTTCGAGGCATACTCTTCTCTTCAGTGTTAAAAAAGATCGTTTGACCAGAATGAAATTATCTGTGAAATATGAATATTGAAGATGAAATTGAAGTCAATCTAATGAAGACGTTTAATTAGAGGTAGTCACGTCCCCAGATTACTCTTCAGTTGAGTCCTGTGTTTAAAAAAAATAAAAAAGGCAGCTGTCAAAATTCTCTAAGTTTTATATAGAATAAAATGAATCAGTATAATCTTTAAAAAATTATTTTTAATAAAATGCAAAAAAAAATTCCATTTACATTTGACTTTCTTTTTCGTACATAGGTATTTTGAAAATAAATAATATTCATCAAATGCTTCTTATGATGTGGACCTAAAGACCGGTTTTAAGAGGAGATTTAGGGTATAATCCCCCTGGTGCCAAAAAAAAAGAAAGTTCAATGTAAAACAATTATTTGGTTTTTCAAATCATGTCTATGAAATATATAAAAAATTGATAACCCCATTCAGAAAAATTCACGAATATTATAAAATATGATTAAATCCCGCCTCTAGAAGAAATCCTGAAACTGGGTCTAGTGGACCTGATATAAAAACAACGAAAAAAACAAATTATTCCGACGATTTTTAGGTTATTATTTTAACAAACACGGTGTCCTATTGTTTGAGTGAAGCAAACTCCACATATTTGAAATCTTCGATTTCAGTTTTACCTCAGCGAGAATTTATTCGAAATCTAAAGTAACTATTTACTCAATTTACCAATTTTTAAGCAAATACTAACTGGCTCGACTATGGAAATGATCCAACTCTCATTTTATTGCCTTCTCTCAATTATACTCGATACATTTTCTATCATCGTTGTTGGTTTATGCTCGTTACTTATTCTCTCAAAACTACTACTACTACTGAACCTCTGCTGAACCTTTCTCAACTCTTAAAATTCCTTCTATGGTTACTAGTTATGGGGTGTTTAATCTCAAATCTCGGAATTTTTTTTTTTTGGAATCTAGTGAAGGCATATTTAAAATATTATTTTGCGTGTTAATATCAGTGTTTTAACCCTTTCCTTTCCTTCATTTACCACTAAGAGCATACCTTGAACCTTCTGATGGAAATCAGTTGTTTCACGCTACTTTTTCATTCCTTCGAGCGTCTGTGGTACTGGCGTCTTCTTGATTATGTCCACTCAGTAATCAATTTCGAAATGCCATTCGTTACAAATGTTTTTATTTTTCCTTTTTTCTTGCTGAATTCATTATGTCTGATGGCTCATTTTTTTATTTATTTATTTTTTGCTCAATGACAAACTAACGCACATAATTATGTTATGTATACGTATTTCTACCCACAAGTTCATAATTTTTTTTTACCTCTCATAAGTCAGTCGTCTTCACGCGTAGGCTTTTCCTACGATTTTTTGTGTAACGACTCGTTTTTCAATGTTTTTTTTTTTTTTTGAATCAATTCATTGAGTGTAGAAAAAACAAGAAGAATGAGAAGGGGAAAAAAAATCAGACCTCATTATTTTTTACGTGGTTTCGCCCTTCACCAGGTTTTACTTACTTCGTTGTAGTTTACAAAATCTTGATTTGCTACAGGTCTTTTGCCTATTTTTGGGTATGGAATGTTCGCAGTTTTTCTTGTTGTGCGTTGTTACGATGATTGGTTTACGTCTGTGAAAAAAAATACCGAATGTGTTGATGAATTGTAACTTTTAGAAATGCTGAATGGAATTGAAAATTACTAATTTCGCTATTTGCAGAACTTCATTCAGCTTATTAGTACTTTGTAGATGACAAAGTAGAAGAAAAAACTCCAGTAAGTTTTCGAGAAAAAAGACATGAATTTTGATGGTCACATTAACTGTTCTATAAGTTCATATGTATAAATGGTATATTATGATTGTATGAAATTTGTTAGCTGATGAAGAAATATTAGACAATTTAATTTTCAAAAGTATTATTTCTTGAAATGAAAAATTAATTAAGATTATAAAGTATGGTAAATAATTATATAATTTCAAATAAAAAAATCAAAGAAATATAATATTGTTATAAAATAAAAAGAAAGAAAACATGAATATGGATAATTTTTGTAAAAAGAAAAGTTCATTCAAATTAGAAATAATTAAAAAAACTTATCGAAATAAAATTACATGAACAAAATATAAAAAATTATAATGTATAAAAAATTTATTAGATATGTTGATCATAATCTTCGTAAATGAGAATGACGTTAAGATTTGCGTAAGAGAGAAGTATATCGTTGTCCCTTATAACCTTTTTTTCTGCAATATATTCCAATCTGTTGACCATTTAAAAAATAAATGAAAACAAAACTTGTGGGACTGGAAGTACCATCTGGCCAATTTGCACCAAAATTTATATTGTGTTAAAATATATTAAATTGAATATGTGGTTTAAATTTTGTACTTATTAGTCCAAAATTAAGTATTTTATAAACACAAGAAAAACAAAAATAGTGGTACCGGAAGAACCATCCGGCCGATCCTTACCAAAATCAATAGGTCCTGTGCTTGACTTAGTACGAATGTTCTTTGCAAATTTTGTAACAATCTGACAAAAATTGCGACTCGTGCTGGGGTAACAAGAAAATGACACATATTTGTATGTACCGGAAGAACCATACAACTAATCAGCACCAAAACTTGAAAGAATATTAGAATCGCTCATAATGAATATTTGTTTTAAATTTTGTAGCTATTGATTCAAAATTCAGCATTTTATATTAAGAAATAAAAGTACAAAAATAGCGGTATACCAGAAGTGTTCCTCGCCACTCATTGACACGGTGTGTGGATACACCCGTATATACCCGCACACATTATATGATAAATTGCCAGTGCATGATTCTCTCCACTAAAAGGGTTGGCACTCTCTTTCTGATAGTAAGTTGAGAGAGGACACGCAACACAGCCGATGTCATTAATATAGGTCTTGGCAACCTTCTGGTGGGTATTAGCCAATACCCACAATAATTGATCCCATTGGCATTACTAGTGTTTGGGTTGGGTGGGTTAGCTGCAAAATCAGTTGCCCCTTGTTGGCTCCGCCAACTGACTGAATTGATTTTATCGTTTTCCCTCACCAGCAGGTACTCTCTTAGATGGTATTGAAATGTGGTCCAGCTATATAGTTACCTCAAATTTACGCTAGTCAGCATCGTATGTAATGAGACGTTGTGAGGCAAATAAACGCGGCGTCATATCTTTTGTTGTATACTTGTAGGATTTATAAGAAAAAACTCTCAAAAAGGACTTAGAAAATGGTTCAGTCAAAAATAACAGCTCAAACAATGGATATCCTCCATCCCAGAACGACTTTTGTATTTCTGGTTGAGAGGATGGGAACCTGCGAATTTGATTTTTTAGCTGTTTGATATGACAAAAATATGCTACTCTTAAAATTTAAAGTTTGTACCAATGGGGTTATTCCATCAATGTGTAAGTTAATTACGGTTTTTTGAGCTAACTTTAACACGGTGTATAGTGGACATGGTCTGGAACTAAAATTTGTTAAGTGTAGCACTTTGTTGCCGTATCGAACACAGCATTTACCTTCATTCGGTTTATCGTCAGCACATTCCATGGTCAAGGTCATAAAGGCCTTGTGATGTAGGTTCATTAAGAGCAGCATCGTGTAAAATTTTGCATACCTTCGTTCAAATTGGTGCAACGTTCGCCGATTAGCCTATTTTCTCTCCTATTTTGTCTTATTGCAATTTCATCGGCACTGCTTTATTGTCGCCTACCTGTGTGTGCTACCTGTAATTCAGTTTTTTTGTTTTTTTAAATATATTGTTTTTTGGTTGTGTATTATGTACAGCAACGCGTACATGTTTTTTGTGTGCCATCACCGGCGCGCATCCGGTACTACATGCCCTCCGACTTCCTATAACCAACCTGTGTAGGATGTGTGTGTGTATGCGTGCTGCGTGTACGGTCTTGTGTGTGTGTTTTTTCCTCTTCCACATTCCCTGGTGTATGTGTCTTACCTACGTTTCAATAATGACGTAAGATTTTTTTTTAATGGCTAAAATATGTACGGTGTTCGTATACCTACCTTCTACCTACCCACCTACTTATCTACCTCCCTCTCACGTGGAGTACTGTGTTTGTATATATCGTTACCTGGTTGTGCCCATGTACGGCGCTGCGGATCTGCTGTGGTAATCTGGTTGTAGTTAAACAACTTACCAGTAGACGGTTTGATGTTAGCTTTCAGTGTTCTTGACCACGTTGTTGACTTCGATTCTTTTTTTCCACACTCGGATGCCAATTCTTTCATGTGCATAGTACCGATTGTTGTTATCGTTCGTTAATTGTTCGGTTATGGTTTAAAAAAAAAAAAAAATTCGGTTCGTATTACTTTTAGAGTTTATTTTTCAATTTTTCAATGTTTTTTTCCCATCTTTTCAAATGTGTGTACGTGCTTGTGTACTGTTTTTTATGAACTGGCGAAATTACGACGAGCGTGCTCTTAATCTGCGGTAGTGATTCGATAGCATACTCTTAAGTGTTTTATAATTCGATGAAAATAGTGTTAATTTCATTTACAAATAATTAAAAAAGAAAAAAGCATGAATTTTATAAACACAATGTGAATGTAACGTACTGATCCTTATAATAATGTTGATGTTCGAGTTTTTAGCCCGACTGTCTTGATTTCTTTATGGAAAAGAAAATTTGTTTTTGAGAACTTTTTTGATATTTCGCTGCTTGCAGTCTGTTCGTCGCGATCACGCCAAAAATTAGTACAATATTTTGAAAAGAAGGAAAATAAAATCGATCTATATGTGGATTTTGTAACACTGCTGTGCGTAGGACAGTTTTGTTATTTTGGCTTGGCTGCAACGTTAATAGCGTCCAATTATTTAGGCTGAAACTTTCCCCAGCAAACACCCTTTTCCACTTCTAATCACTTTTTATTGGATGAAAATTCCTCTGAAACCGTTGATACTGCAGCAGACCGGTCAATCATAATGTTTTGGCCAAAAATGTTCATATTCGTATCGACTGATGTAATCGTCACTAATAACCTGCTGGTTGGAATTCGTTAACTCATATCGAACTCCTAACGACTAATGGTTCTTTTTATGTGAGAAAAATAAAAAAATAAAACATTATCATTCAGACACGTAACTAATCTAAAAATTCTATCCTCATGGTCATATTACTTGGAAAAGATCCTCTTTTTGACATTTAATGCTTTATTAATTTGAAATCCTTTTTGAGATGTACCTTGCACCGAATCAACCTGATTGTTGGACGACGCTAATTAAAATCTCATGTTGTATTGTTTCGCTTTCAAGGTTTTCCTACGTACCTTCAGTTTGATAGTAATGGGATCCTGTAATTAGAATATAATGCTACTTTATTTCAAGATCAAGGGCTGATTGCACCAAATTCACTTCTCAATCTGATTTTACAAAAATGTAAGGTGGAACTCAAATTTTAAAGGCTGGTCATTTTTCTCACCAAATGGTTATTGTAATTTTTTATTTTGAATTTTACCCAGCGGTTTGTTTTTTGAATAAACTAAATTTTCTTTTCTACGAATCATAAAGAAAAGAAGAATTTGAAAATGACTTATGAGCCGTTATTACCAAGCTTGGTTTTCGGTATCTCCTGTTTGGCATAACTTATGGTGAGGAGTAGTTTATAGAATTTGAGTAAGATTTTAAACAAATTTATATTCTGTATTTTATTTGAAGACATGAACTGATGTCAAAAATATTGTTTGTCGTTTCCAGGGATGGTTTTTTAAGAAAATTAATGACTTCATTAAAGGACATAATTATATTAGAAACGGTTTTATGTTGTGCATCCATTCATATTGTTTTGTTTGAATAATTTTACTTCGTATATCAGAAGATGCAACTTACTGGGTTACAAGATCAGTAAAAATTAGTATACTTAATTGAATTTTGTGTCTAATTCTATTTGTAAAATTTTCTGTTCGATTTGCTTCTGCGGACAAAAATTAAAGTTGCATCTTGAAATTTCGAAAAATTTCTTACTCTTTGTTGTTTTTATTTGCTTTTTGTCCTCAACATCGAGGAAGTCAATCTGTTGTAAGTATTAAAAATTTATTCCAATTAAATTTGAATTTATTTTTCAAATACTGCAGTTGCTGAAATTTTTGGAACAAAGTGTGACGTGGAATTCTTATTTGTTGAAATTTACTCAAACCTGCGATTACAATTAAGAAAAAAAAATGTAACAAATATAATACCATCTTTTAGGGAGATACGCACTCAGTTGAGAAAAACTACTGATCAACATTTTATTCATCTCGGTGAATCCCATATTTAGATTCATTAGGTAAATATTATTACGGATTTTTAACTCGTTGAAAAATTGGATGTGGTATTGTCAGAATATTTGAACCATTGAATGGTTTAATAGAATTGTTTTCCTCTTATTTCTCTAGAAAACTCGATAGTGGTTTAATATTTTGCTATGCTTATGTCTAATCTTCATCCTCCAGTTGGAAACGTTTGGGTGATGTTTATGTATATTTCAGTCAGAATGGTTATCGATCAGAAACAAGAGTTCGTATCGTATTGTAGTCACGTTTGAAATGTTTTTTGCTTCCAAATGTGGGCAAAATGAAATGATGACGATAATGATTCATTATAATGATTATGAAGATATCATTATAATGATTATGAAGATATAGATTTGTCTGATTTCCACTTGACGTAAATATATAATTAATACCAGTCGTATTAGACTCACCCGAATTTCAAGTTGAGTTTCAAAATCTCGATTGATCCACCGTGATGGTGGAATTCAAAAAAATATTCCATTACTGTTACTCCGCCTACCTGTTCACGTTCATTTTTTTCGTCATATTATTAATTGAACTAATCCATACCAAAGCTCGTAACCGATTATCATTCGTCACGTTCTTTCAGTCAACAAAACTCACTTCTATTTGCCAGTCAAACTTCGACCCACCTAAAAAAAAACTATTATTATACTCATTAAAACACTTGTTGTTACATCAGCCAAAAAAACATATTGTCCGTTGACAGATGGTGTCATTGAACATTTCATTTGTAAAAATGTAGACCAAGTCCCATAGTTTACGGTCGTCTATTCCTGTCATATCGGTGTTATAAAATCTTACTTTATGATCTACCTCAAAAGCTTATTTGTCTACTTTTTCGTCTTTTTACCCTCCCTTTTTGTTCATCTTCCCCACTTTATCTGTACACAGATGAGTACTCTCTGTAAAATATCAACGTATTCCTGAGTTTGGATTGGAGCCAAGTGAGTACTGAATTTTTTGAAGCCAAAAGTGCTAACTCTAGAACTTTTGTTCCTGGGAACGCTATCCTTCCCGAAGACAAAATGTCGTTGTATCGTTTCGTGAAGTCGTCTTCGTCGTCTATGAGTGATTCGCGCCATTCCAGCGGTGGTGGTGGCAGCGGCGGAAATAATGTAGGCAGTTCCAGCAATCGCCGTTTATTCGTGCAGGGCACGCGCGAAAGCGACGACAAGGACAACATCAAGGATTTGGTGCCCAACGACGTACAGGATCTTCAGGCGTTGCACACCCGTCGTCACCTTTCCAGCGACGTATTCGACTCCAGCGAGGAGTCCAATAAGAAATTCAAAAGCGCAGGCACCAAATACATTACAACGCGCGTCGTCCGCAAGACGACGACGTTGACACGTGGCGAAGAGAAGTCCGTGTCGGAGAGTATGTTGAAGTCCGGCGAAACGAACATGATCGAGCAGCACCACCACGCCGATGAAAGATCTGCTAATCGATCGTACCACCATTCGTCTTCCAGATTGAAACGGGCCAAGGTAAACTGATCCTCGAAAATCTCCTCCTCCTTTGAATGACCGGCTCCCAGCGTCGTGTATTGTACAGTGTCTCTAGTATACATATAGCTATGAAAACCTTATACAGTCGATAGCTGAGGCTGAAGTGATTGTCTTTACAGTTGGTCATTCCTTTGTTTTTCTCCTTTGGCGCTGTCTATGTTCGATTTCGAACATCTTGAGCGTTTTGTTGCCTCTTTATTAACACCCTGTCGGTGGTTCTTTGCACAGTGATAGTCTTTACACGATCATATGAAATGTTTGGTGAGACGTAAAACCACCAGGAGGCACGAGGATGGAACCACCTATTCACTCATTGCGCAATGTGGTGATTTTGATTAATTTTGAGTGGAGATATTTAATAATGATGGCAGTGTCTCAGAGAGATAGACCTACTGTGGTTCGTTGATTCATTTTGAGAAAAATAATCAACCTAAGTTTTCTATCAAAGAGAGGGTTTTCTTTACAGAAATGAAAAAACTGTTGGTACAAATTGAGGACTCAACGAAACCTGCTCAAGTAATACCTGTTTGAACGCCGGAGCAATATAGGCTCAAAAGTAGCTGAAAGCTCCGATATATCCGTAACAGCACTTATCAGAACGCTCCGAAAATTAAAACATTCAAGAATTTTATTCAAATTTCAAAAGCTTATTCAAATAATTGTATTTCTATTAATGGTGAGAGGTGCTGTAATGTTTCAAAATTTAGAAAGAAAATCTTTTCTTCAATGCTGGGTCTAAATTGACTGAAAATTTTATTGGTAAAATTGAAGTTCTGGTCGTTTGATTGTACACCGCGTTGGTTCTTTCATAGTTTAGAATTGACAAAAATTAATTTGTTTGATTGGTGACATCTCCTAGTATTATCCATTGTGACCATTCCAAATAACTGCACATTATGTGAGTATATCTTGAAATGACGAATTTGTACAAGATTTACCTAAAATTATTCGAAATTATATTCTGCAGTTTTGATAATTTTATTTGCAACATTTCGTTTCAAAGTAACGTCCAAGTACAAATGTTACCCAAAATTTGTTCATAGGAGTCAAAATCACGAAACAATTTTGTTGCATGGATGATTAGGAAGATGAAGTTATGATTTTGATATAAATAATTATAATAACCTTCGTTTATTTTGAAAAATTATTTGAACAAGTGGTTTTGGGGTAACAGATTGTGTTGAAAAGGTACAACCCGAAAATTGGAGAAGGTCTCCCTCTAAGCCATTCTTTGCGATATAGGGCAACTTGAGTACGGTTGAAAAAGTGAGAAGCTGTTTCATCAGGCCATCTTAGAGGTCCCTTTTTTATTTTTCTGGCGATAGGTATCCATTCTGTCGTCGTTTTCATGCAGCCTTTGTTCGGCAGTCGTGCAACGAAGTCCCAGCTCAGTTCTTTTGCCTTTGATGCAACATCTTATTGTACTAGTCTTTCGTGTATTTTTTAATGGTAAATTAGAACAAAAAAGTTCTCTCTATGGCCTTATTTACATGAAACATAAACCGAAACATTGAATTAATGAAATATTGAAGCCAATATTTCAAGATTTTTTGATGCTTCTAATTAATACCGAATTTCCAAGTATTTTTATTTAGGTAACAGTTGATTTATTTCGTATTTGTTGATTTATTATAATAACGTATTACGAGAGTTTGACGGTTATGCGATGTCTTATTGCGAAAGTGGGGTTGGTTGGGATACGATGGCCAATTGTCTCCAAAATAAATTTTACTATCACGTGCTGTAGGAGCACCAAATGGACTTGACTGAAGACGCTGCTATTTTAGGTCAAAAATATAAGGGGTGGGGCGTAGTCAGAATAAATATCTGGGTAACAACCTAATTAAATAGAATGCACTCAAACCATTCAGAATAAGATAGTTGTTCACCCAGGTGAAGCCATTGGCGGGATTCAGAAAGTTATTTAGGGGGGAATTTTTAGGTAATAGTTTTTTTTTTGCTCTTCAACTAATTTTTTTATAGTTTTTATCTCAATTTTGCGGTCGTACTTCATTTTTTCAGACAATTTTTATTTTTTCTTCATTTTTTTTTGCATCTTGGGAATGTTTTCTCATTTTCCTCCGGATCCACCGCTAGGTGAAGCCCTCACCTCACTCAGAATAAATAGACTTCTTTCACCCAAGTGCAGCTTTTGCAATCCACTCTCGAAATGGTTAATTGTTACCCAAATGACTGTTTACATATTTGAGAAAGTTGATCGGAGATTATATATTTTTTATCATGACGTGAACCAGTCAAATCACAGTTGTCATTCAAGTTTTGCTTGACCATTCAGAATGAAAATTGAAAAACTAAACAACCTAAAAGGCACCAAGTGATTCTCGAGGAGGTAAGATTTTATGAACACGCTCCTGTTGATGTCAAACAGATGATCCCTCTCTGCTTGAGAAACTAATTTTGGGCAAGTCAGCTTTTTTGTATCATCATAGTCTACACAGCTCAAAAGTGACATTTATGTCGAACATTTGTTTGATATTATTAAGTGCAATATTAATGCGAAAAAAACACTGATGCAGCAATAGCTGTCAGAAAAAGTAGGTTTTGAGAGGTAGAAAACTAATTACTAAATTTTTATTAATAGATCATAATTGGTGGTTAAATTGAATTTAGTAACTGTTGATGTAAAATTACGTAGTTAAATACAATTTCCTCTTTCAAGATAAAAGAAAAAAAATTTTTTTGAAGTAAATTCCGGCCGATCTGCACCAAAATTGCTGACATGTTGCAATAAATTATAATTAATATTTTTTGTCAATTTCTTAGTTGTTGGTTCAAAATCAGTCATTTTGTAGCCAAAATAATATGCAAAATAGCTGCACCATAAGTACTGTCCGGCCGATTTGCACCAAAATTAATTGGTCAGGTCCTTGGTTTCATTCTTATGTTCATTTTAAATTTCGTGGCTATGAACAAAAATTGCGACCTGTACCGTAGTATCAAGAAATTAGTTTACATACATATATGTATATGAATTTAAGTTTTTGGTACCAAAATTTTCCTCGAGTTACGAAGCGAAAAACGTACAAATCCCCCATTCCAGGTCGTTCCAATACACCGAGATTAATAAGTATATTTTCATAGAAAACCTACTTAAAAACTGGACGCACAGCTGACAAATTTATTGATCGTTTGGATCGTAATCAATTACAAATTTTTTTCTTTTTCTTTTTTTCTTTTGAAATTCTTGTGCATCTCTAAGGTATATAAAATTTGAAGAATCCTTTGTAGATTTCTGGCTAAAAATTGTTATTCGTCCTATTAAATTCAGATCAGATGTTCATTGGTAAGTGTCGCAATAGCTTGTCTCTGATTATTCTCGCGTGTACTTTTAGGTATGCATAGGCCTTTCTCCGAAATCAACTTGGCCAGTGAATGGATCGTAAATATCTAATAGCGTGTCACGAAGTGAAAGGTTTTCCTCACCTTTGCATTTGCATGTGTGCATATTTGCTTATTTGCTTGCTTGTGTATTCGTATTGTACACTATGTCTCTTTCGCCGGCTGCCGTAATTTAATATTTAACAGGTTGTTCGCATTTAACGATTTGCGAACCTCCCGCCCTGATCTTCACACTTTTTCTCCTCGCTAGTGAACACAGTTCACGTTCTTTCGAGCGTGTTTTGTTTACAAAATTTCTTAACGTAGGTACCCGGATGATGGCTGCCGCATGTGAAGTGGAAGAAAATTCGTCAGCTTGCAAAAATTTAGCGTTGTTATTGACTGAAATACATATTCGTGAACGTATTTGACGGTACGCGTAAATTAGTGGTATTCGCCTCACAAACACGTTTTGTACTTCGAAATTCGTCGAACAGCCACATTGGATGCTGCGAAATTCGCTTGTTTGTCGTTTGTCGGAAAAGATCATCGCTTTTAATTTGCTTATGAAAATTATTCTTCTCGTCGAAAGAGAAAATTTGGTTCTACATCGTCGACTGAATTTATTGACTGGGCAATTTTCGGCGAAACCGGTTTCGTACTTTCATTGGCGAGTAGTTGTGTGTGTAGACGAGCAACGGCGCACGTGTAGTTTTAATGTAATTGTCTTCCATTTCCTTCTTTCCTTCTATGTATTTGGTTTCGTTTTACTCTTTTATTAATTAATTAATTAATTAATTAATTTATTTATTTATTTATTTATTTATTCATTAATCTATTTATTCGCGTCGTCTGAACTAGCCTTATTCGCATCCTAAGACGCGTGGGTACGAGAAACTGTTTATGGTTATCGTTTTCTGAGGTCAAAAATCGGCCGTCGAAGTCCGAACCCGATGAATAGAAATAAGGTGGACACGTCACGAGATTGCAGTCAATTTTGATTGATGAAATAGAGTATATTGCTATCCAAATGACTCGGCATCCATTTCAATCGTATTCTCTCGTTTGGCTGAGCCTTAGTATTGTGCCTTTCGTTCATCTTTGTTTGGGCTGCACCTTGTTGCGCGGTGGTTGCCGGTATTGTGCAGTGAAATTTTTTTGTAGTTTCTCATTGGTTTGCGATATTGTTTTGTTTTTGCGGTCATGCCCTTGAGGTAGTTCATCAAATAGCTGACGGTTAAAATGATTCCCGTTTGTAGTTGTGAAATGCTCTCAGATGTTGTTAGAAGATCTGCCGTATGTGAAGAAGTAAGTCTGTATGTGAGGAATATTTCTCAGATATTGTGAGGATAATTGCAATAGGTGGCGATATTATGGTTTTTGAGACGTCATATTGACTGGAAATTAGGTTTCTTTATAAATTGTTATTCAACAAGAGTTCAAGTTCACCATTTACGAGTACATCAACCACGAGTAATTCAACCACCGCAAGATCAATTTATTTGGGACTAAAATTTATAAATTCTTATGATTTTTCTTTGTTAGATGTCTTTATCGCTGATAATATTTGAAGATTGACTTGCGTATTGCTTTTCATTTGGATAAATTTGAAACGGAATTTTGCACTTGTGACTTGAAGATTAAAACGTTACTCTAGAATGAAACTAGCCATATCCAAAAATGCTATTTTTCAAGAGAGTGAAGATAAAGTTCAGAATTTTGATATTTTTCATTTGTTGCAATGAGATGTGGAACCAATTATAGTGTATTAATAAGAGGAACCAAGTAAAAACATTTTTCTCAAAAAAATTGATATGCTATTATTTTCTTCCAAATTAAGGGACTTCAGACACAGTATTGAATAAAATTTCTTCTAGATGTATCTTAAATCCCACATAAGTTACTTTTGCGCTGAGCACTAAATGAAATGGTTGGTGTAAAAGTAGCTTATCCTGGATTTGAGATAGTTTTGGAGTAATTAATTAATCAAAGAAGTAGAGTTGAGTTATTTATGAATGAACTGATTCTTAAATTCCAAAAAATAAAGTAACTTAACTGGGACTTGAGATAGTTCTGTCCAAATAAATTGAAAAATAAGTTAGGTTAAAAACGAGTTTTAAAAAATGTTTTTATAATTTGAAGAATAAAATAACGGCGAAAGAGAAAATTAAATTTCTCACTTTTTTTCCCGAGACAGAAACAAACAAAAATTGAAAAGACAACTGATAAAAACGGATATAAGTGTACGTGTGTGTGTGTGTGTGTCGCAACACGTGAAAGCACCGCTGAAGTTGGTCATCCGATGTACTTCAACAAATTGAGCGAGTGGAATAAAAGCGTATAAAAATGGAGTTGAGTTACTTCTGCCCGAATAATTTTTTTACACTCTGACGTAAGATAGAATGAATTTAGTGTTTATTCAATTTCTGAGCAGTATGGATTTGAAATTAGAGGGCAGCCCAAGGAGAATTTTAATTTGCATAGAAACCTAGGTTAGTTTCATTCTTGGGTGATAAAAGTGTTCTACAGCACCTGCTTTTGACGGGTTCAGATGACTTGGTGATAGTTTGCCTTCTTTATGTTATTGCGGTATCTGTTAAATTGGTGACTTTCAGTTTTGATGTTCTTGTTTTATCAAGATAATTATTTACTTATGAAAGCTATACTGAAATAAACTAAAAAAAAAAAACTCTAATGTAGCAGTAGCTCCATTAGAAAAAATAGGTTTTTGAAAAATGTAAAATTACGTACTTAGTCACTAAAAAGTTATTAACAGATCGTAATAAAAATTTGTTCTGAATTATGTTTCTATTCGTCTAAAATTAGACATTTTATAGGTAAAATAAAAACAAAAATAGTTTGACTTAGTTTTTTTACTTCGATATTTGACATGAGTATTTTTTTTCGTGTTTTCAGTACTTATTGATACGTCTTTCTATTAACTTATTTTTGGAGTACCGATGAAATTATTCAGATAGTTGCTTAGAAATTACATACCTATTTTACTCATATTACCGCTTTTAATGATTCTTTAATGGTTGGTAATAATATTTTGGGTTTCTACTCTTTCTCATTTGTGCTGTTGGTAATAATATTTTGGGTTTTCACTCTTTCTCATTTGTGCTGTTGTATCATTGAAATTTTCTTTAATTCTTTCGATTCGAAAAAATCTTGACGTGCCGTTGAAGTTTTAATTCCTCGGGAATGATTGAATAAAAAATTATTTGTTGTCCTGATTGAACGTCGTCCGTGTGTGATTTATATACATCGCGTGATCAAATCGAAAAGAAACAACTAAAAATAGGAACGTCTGTAAAACAATCCTCGACCCTGGTACACTGATCTCTCATGTGGAGAGAACCAAATACGTTGAAATTAGAGGATCGTGACGAGAGCACTTATGGCTAGACATGCATTCGCACCCATTCCCGCTCACCACCACCTCAGGAGACATGACGACCCAAGAAGACGTAGGCTTCGTGAGGCCAACGAGGAAGGTCGAACGAGTGTGTGTCTGTGTGTGGCACCTAGCAAAAAAACTTCGCTCTAAATTCGCCATTGGTCGGCGGCTAAACTGCGTAATGAAATAGTTAGCATTTATGCATCCAAAATAATTCATCCAGGTGCCTGAACACCCTCATGAAGTGTCCGTGAAACGCAAATAAATTTAGTTCAAAATGTCTTTTCATTAGGCTGCATTCGTTGGCGGATAATGTATGGTTACGCAGTTGTCAGGTATGCTAATGACGGGTAGGTAGGTACATTAAAAGTTGATTGTTGTACCACATAATTCGTATTGTGGTCGCTCATTTTGACAGGAATATTGAAGTATCGCGTAAAAAGTTGAAAATATTCCGAATATCTTCCTCTTACTCACACAGCGTGATGTTCTAGTGTGTGAATATTTTTCGCTTTCATTTTCCCGTTTGACGACGACATTCGCTGAAATTTTGGCCTAATAATCGTATTATTTTCATGTTATTCAATATCATGTGGATTATAAATCGAAGATATTCAAAATAGGTGTTGTTCCTTAAATATAAATTTCGTTATTCAGAAAACCTTATTGACTTGGTAAAAGAGCAGTGCCATTTATGGTGCTGAAGTAGTATCTCATATGCTTAAATCTTCCTGAAATCTTTCTGTATTTTAAGAGTGGAATAACTTGAAGGGTCAAGTTCAAATGAAATTTTTTTCGGAAACAACTCAAAACCGTTTCTCTTTGTTTTATGAACCATATTATTTATACATTAACTGTATAGAATGATAGTATACCACCACACTCATGTCATGTACAACTAAAAAAGTACGTCGACTGAATTTCTCATCCCTGAGATACAGCACTTCAAAATAAGGAAAGGACTAAACTTTGCGATAGGGTAAATATCAAGGGGCTAAGTCCGGAAAACAAAGCTACGATTCGCGGAATAGCGTTTATTTTTTGGATACAATCATCTTAGACGTTAGTTCATTAAAATGACTTTGTTTAGGCTGCAATTTCAATGTAGAATGTCTTATATATTGGGGAGGAAGGAACTGAAACCTGCCTCTCTGGTAATTTTTGTAAATTATAATGCAAACAATTTTCTACGGTACTATTTCTGAAATATATTGTGTATTTTATCTTGAAAGGCGACATATGAAATATAAACCTTACTCACCCAGCATGTAATGAATATGAGATGAATAGAAGAGTACATAGATGACGGATCGAGTAATAGTCAAATGCATTCCACAAAATAAACCAAATAGTCAAATAGTCCAGTTTGCTAACAGTCCCACTTGAGTTAGTGTTCTGTGTGGCTTACATTAGAATTCAGTATAATCCATTATTGTGGGGAACCTAAGCTTTAAACGCGTCATTTCCTCACACAAACAATGAGACACTTAGCTCATCTAGAATCTCGCATTTCTATGGACTAGACTCAAATGCCAAATTTGATTCCAGTTTTCCACCCACAGGAGGTACTATGGATAGATGCGCTTTTCACCATTTTATTAGAAAGGTTTGAAAATAGGTGCATATTTTACGATAATAAAGTCAATTTCGATTGAATATAATTTATTAGTACTTAGCTCATTTAGTTTTTCCACCCTCCATTTATGGAGACTTATTTTCAATTAGTATCATGTTAGAACCATGTGATATTTATAGGGCCATCTGTGTGTCTATTTGCGTAAATTTGTTGAGGAACTTGGGAAAAGACCAGGATAGCGATTCCACTTGAATATTACGCGATTCCTTCAGTAACTGAATTTTGAGTTTTTGAAAGCTCAGTTTTTACTCTAATAAGGGCAGAGACGCGTCTTGCATTCGTCTGTACACCAATTTCTTTTTGTGTCGGTTGTGTTGAATCGAATTACTTTGAAAGCAGACCTTAATTTTCTGGATACGGCACGAATATATCTCATCATACTCCATGTAATATCACATGTTTCTGTATTCAGTTTTCATTCTCAGAAAGTTTGTTTCAGAGTATCATCGCAAGGAGGTAAGTTGAGAAACTTGGGAGTTCCCTTATGGACATGTTTACTTTTAGTGTATTTTCCTTGGAAAATACAACTATTGCATTCAGTGCAGTGTGAGACCTGGGGTTAGGACCTGCGGAAAAGCGTCGATTATGCGTCGTAGATCACTAATATATAGGTCACTCAAATTCTTCTGTACACAGTATATATATATTTCCACTTTGTGCTCATTTCCGCACTTTTTGGTTGTCTGTGAAGCATATGGCAATAAAACTTGGAGTAATGTTAGAAACTTTCATGGGCTACACATTCGTGTTAAAATTTTTTAAATTCATCCGCTAGTTTCGGATGAAGGAGTTCTCAAAGTATTACAAACCCACCATGTTGTCATCACGATAACTCTTGTAAATTAAAAGATTTTGGCTTGAAATTTTTATGGCCGTTGGAGACTATTAGGGACTGGTTTGGTGTTGAATTTGAGCAAAATCGGTTCCCTGGTTTTCGAATGGCAGCCATTACAAAATTTGACATTTTTGGAAAATACATACCGCGGTTGATGCGCGGTGGAGATATTTAAATTTTTACGAATGATATAAGATTTTGTGCGCTACGTGGCGTAACCTAGGGTTTAGGTGCTTGAGTTTGCAATCCAAAGGTTCTAGTTTCGGGTCCAGCCGCCATTCGCTTTGTCACATTTTCTCTCAGAAATGGTGGTTTATTCAGTTTGATTCAATTGGTGCTGCCACTTGCGATATGCGATTGAAAAATTTGTTCTGGAAGATCATTGGTTACCGGATCCCGGCTAGCCCCTTACCTTACATTGCCAAAGCCTTCCCCACCAAAACAAAAAAAAAAAAAAAAAAAGACAATATTTTCATCAGATTCTCTGATTATTTTGAAGTAATGTGTACAGCGTTAAGTGTCATGATTTTGTGGGTTGTGCATTTGTTCTATGCTTCCTGATCTTCCTGCCTCCGTCACAGATGTCAGAGTCCATGTATTTATTTTTGTATTCTTTACTCTATTTGTATAATTTTTTCTTTTTCTGTGACTGTTTCATCTATATTAGCCCCAGTGATATTCCTATAATTATTTTTTCTCTAAAAGTTCATTATTATGTGAAAGATTTTAATTAATTTTCCGAGCTTTTAGAGAGAACACCGAGAACAACAGAGTAAGAAAAATGTTTCACTTGTTTGCAAAAGATAGGATCTGTGCAAGAAGACACTATCACCTCAATTTCTTATCGAATACGGTTGGGTTAAAAAAATTTCTTCTCTTTCCATTTTCCTTTAAAAAAAAAAAAAAAGAGCTTTTTAAGGTTCTGGCGAAGACTTCTGCATTTTTTTTTGTCTTTCAAATGGGCCTTCTTAATGAAGGGTATTTATCAATATGTGGTAAAATTATGTTTTTAAATAGCGAGTAGGCTAACGTTAAATCGACTCCATAAAATGCTCTTTCCCTTAAAAAGAAACAGTGTAACCAAAAATAAATAATAAAATAAAAACGAAAACAAAAAAAATGCAACTATTCATAATATTAATGGAAGAACATGGTATGTTATTAACCACGAAGTCCGGATAATGTGGGACGAAAGTTTTAGTTCATGGCAAAATAATCAACGGAATTCAATTTATTTATTTATTTATTTTTTAAATGGTGGGTACAGCATTAATGCAACGATCAAGGATTATTTTTGCCGACGACTTTACTAAATAAGGAAAGACCAGTTCGTTTGGAGAATCGTTGCGAGGAAGGAGTTCGAGGAGAGAGACCAACATTTTGATGACGTTATTTTTTCATCGTGCAGAAATATAGATTTTGACGTTGATTAGACGGTAACTTGATAAAATATCTTATTTAATGTGTGCGTTTGATGTAGATCAGCCCCCTATTTCTTAGTGATCAATGTTCATTTTTTGGCCGCATTAATAATAATAATAATAATAATAATAATAATAATAATAATAATAGTAATAATAATAATAATAATGATAATAATAATAAACTTGTAATACAAGACTTGGCTGTTTCGATCGTCGTATTCAGTAGTTTTATTAGGATGTGGGTTGTGAATGAAGTTCGCTGCGGAGGGCAGTTCCATGAAATTTGACGGAGAATTAAATTATGTTATTTTCAGTCAACTTCCCATTGTTAAGCGCCAAATAAATTGGGTGTAAATTTTTATTGGCATTTTAAATGATGGTAATGATGATAGTAATGTGTATTTGAGGGCCATTCCGGGCGCCAATGAAGTTTTGTGAATATATTTGGATTTGATTCAATGATCTTATGGATACGTGTGTAGGTTAGCCTGTTTGAAATACGATCGCAATCTCGAATTAATTACTAGGTTTTTTCCCCTCGCCTAAAATATGTTTCGTGTGTGTAAGATCTTTATAGCCACAATTTTTCAGTGTTTTTTCCGTTGTGCCTCGACTATTTGGCCATTTTTTTACCTAGTGTCTGGTAAATATATATGGTATCGAAGTAGTGGAGGGGATTAGTCAGATCCAGTGGCCTGTGGTCCACCATCTTGAATTTTACAATCACATCCTCGAGCATCATTAGAATCATTCCGAATACGCCGCCATTTTGAATCGAAAATTTGAAGATGAGTGCCAATTTCGAACTCTTAACATTTTGACAATGGCGTTTCGAATGGGGGGTAGGGGGTATCCTCCAAAGGTTGTTGTCTGTCGGAAAATTCGGAAAAAAACTCGACCCAGTCAGCGAAATTTGTGATCAGTACCACCCCTACTCATGAAATGAGAGGAGACAATCGCAGTAGAAGTTTTTTAGAAAATCGTTTGCTAATTAATTCATTATTCAAATCTTAAGTTCATTACTGCAGTAAAGACACAGTCCCAAATTTTCCAAAATTAAGAGAAAAATTTTAGAGTCCTAGAAAAACAATTTTTCTAGCAATTTTCACGGAAATTATTGAATCATTCGACACCAAACTCTTTCTAGTGCTGGTCCTATCTGAGGACTACTTTTTCTGAAACCTTCAGCTTAACTCCTTTTTTTGTGGTTTTTTTAAAAATGTGATTGAAATATTTTTTCCAGCAACTTTTTCCTTTCAGTTTTCTCGGAAACTACAAAACTAATGGATACACCGATCTTCTATCAGTATTGAGATTATATAAGGACTATATCTCGTCAAAGTTTTAGCTCAATTTTTTTTGTAGTTTTCTTAGAATCGTGGAAAAACCTCTCGTCTAGGAAATTTTTATCCTCCAGTTTTCTCAGAAACTACAGAACAAATAAGCACCAAACTAGCAAAAAAATAAAAATAATATATTGTTAAAATTTACGCTCGATTCCTTTCGTAGTTTTCTCTAAATCCTGGAAAAACCACTTCTCTAAGAATATTTGTTCTCCCATATGACTTAACTAATAAACAATAAATTCCTATCAGACCGGGTCCAATGTAATGGCTACCTTCCCTGAAAATTTCAACCCTATTCCAATAGTGGTTTTCTTAAAACCATGAACACAAATTTTTGAGGATATATAATTATACTATGCCTACATAAAAAAACTTTTGGTGAAAATGGGAAAATGGTACCTATTGTTTTCTGTTTTCATGAAATGGATAAATTCAATCATTTCCATCCCTAATTCTTTTACAGGGTCAGTTTTAATACGCCATTTGCAAGCAGACTGGGTAAAAATTACTACCAGACAGCAATTTTTTAAATTGACACCACTCCCAAGAAGGAAGTCTCGAAACGGAATGCCCCTGCCTTTTTTCGGCTAGGATTCATGTCCCTCAGCTTGAACTGATCTTTTTGGATGAAGTAGGAAAAAGATATGTAATGCAAAATACCTCGAAAAAAATTATGTAAGGTGAGATCAAAAATTAGTATTGTAAAATCGAAGGGGAAGTATGAGGTGTGTAACCTAAGTAAAATAGCTGGAAAGTTACCATTAGTGTCAGGTTTTCATTTAAAAAAAAAAAAGTAAATAAAACTGAGATTAAGCAGATTTTCTGTTGGTTTTCGATTTGTTATGTTTTTCTGTAAATTAAATTTTCAAAATATGCCTTCAACAGCTAATTTCAGTTAATGCGATTCGTTACTTATCCTTTCAAAACAAGTACATTTGAAGAAATGAATAAATTATAAACATAATTTTATTGGAAATATTTCTCATACATCATGGGGTAGATGAGTGTTTGAAAATGGAACCTTAAATAATTTTTTATGTGCTTATTTTCGACGTGGAAAAGGCTGTTAAAAATTAAATATATGTTGTGAAGTTGCACCAGATTTGCTATTTTGAATTCAGTAGTGACCTCAATTTTTGCCTGTTTCTTTCGTCATTCTGTTTTAAACATATAGTTCACTCGTTACATTGTTGATCGGAGCTCAGAATTTTTCAACATTTTCATTTTTTTCTTTTTTCATTTAAGGACCATGTATTCAACTGCGAATACTGTAATGCACCTGATACAAGTTTCGTATTCGTAAAAAATACCTGAAATATGAGATTTATTGATTTTTTTTTATTTTTCGTTTTATTCTCATGCTAAGTTATCCAATGTCGTCGTACGTTTTTCCGGTCATAAAACAGCGTTTAAATGGCACCACTCTTTTGTAAATTCTTTTTATATATATATTTCGCTTGTAATTTATAACGAATGCAAAAACAGTTTACAATGTACAACGGTTTCTCTTTCGAAAATCATTTGTAAAAAATTTACTGGTTGAATATGGATTCGAACAAATTTTATGATATCAAACATTACGAAAATGTTGCCTACTTAATTTCGTCTTCACGCATTACGGAAGTGAATTCATGATGAATTTTTCTTTTTTTGTGGCTCTCTTGTCGATCAATTTTCTCTTTCTTCCCCTCTTTGAAGAATCGATTTTTTACGTCAAGGGCGCAGTAAAATGACCTCGGCTATTGAGTTTTGTTTTCTTTTCAAGTGGACTGTGCATACAGACCATGCGTATTGGCCTACGCTCGGGTATAACGAGTTGATGTGTACGAAACAATACACGAACGCCTCCAGCCAGTTTGAGGACACTCCTGTCAAAAAAATTAATGTGTCCCGCGATAAATTTGAGAATTAGTGCCGGTTTACGCTTGTTTTTGTACGGTTTTAGCAGCTTCGGATGTAATTTCCGTGGAGTACTATAAAGGATTTTTCTTTTGTCCCCGCTGAATTGCTTGCCTTCGAGCAACAAATTCTATCCTACTTTTTCTGATGTGGTGGTGTGCATTGTCGATGCGTTTTTTCACTTGAAATGGTTTGAAGGTACAACTATGCCGCGAATGTAATTGAGGTAGCTGACCTGTCATGTTTGATCCGCTAATTTTGTTCGTTGTGTCTGCTGTGCTGTTGTTGTTTACATAATTATACATCCGTATGTAGGTTGAGCATTAGCTTGAAGCTGGTTTTAGTTTAAACACTAGTACTCGATAGTGTGAGTACTTCGATGAGGAAGGAAGACTAGCTTCTGTTGTGGTGGAGATATTAGCTGTGTTAGATATGGCAAAGAAGTCCTACACACCAATTTCTACTTCTGTAAAAATTCTGTTAAAGTAGTTAGTTCTTAGTTCAACCGAGTGGTTTTAGTTTTTTATTAATTCTATGAAAAAGAAAAACTCGAGAGATTGATTTCTCAAAAAGAGCAATTGAACTTTTTTGTTAAATTGGAAATGTTAAGGCACGCAGGGTACGCGATAACATCTTAGTAAAGAGCTTTTCTTCAGAATTTACTCTTCAGTTCGGGTTTAGAAATTCGACATGTTCCGAGAAAAATTTTTTTTCCGTGTTTTGTCTTAGGTAATCGAACTGCGTCTTCGGTTTTTCCCCAGATTAGAAAAAAAATTTAGTTTTCGTTGCAGTATTCGATATTGATTGGTAATTATTCGTTATTTGATTGTAAGTTTTCAACTGACTTACGTATACTATGAAAGGGCTACATTAATTGTCGAGGTACTCGAGTATGAAAGAACGCATTTAAAAACTGATAATGAATTCGGCGATTGAAGTAGTTGGGTAACAGAAATAAGTTTTTGTTTTATAATATAGCAAGCTTAATTCTGATATATGAAAAGCTTTATTATGTGATTAAATGATTCCAATATAGAAATAAGTTTAAATTAGACAAAGATTTACTAGAAATGCATTCTGAAAATCTGTTGTTACTGAAGTGAATAAAAATGTTGGTAATGATTGGTATTTAAAAATATATATATGTACCTATGATGTGAGAAGAATGCAATCTTCCTCGTTCAGTTTTTTTTTTTTAAGAAATTGACGAAAGTAACTCTTTTTGTCTTTTATTTTATGATCCCAAAAATAAAAATATTTGCGGAAATATGCAAAATCATGATTGTTCCAATATCAGTCTGGAAGAGGAAGTAAATCATGATTTGGTCATCCTATCTTTGCACAATTATGCCAGCTCTTTATCTCATCATCCATGTCGGATATTGAATGAATTTAACGAAAATTAGATGTGTTGTTGAAAAGTACACAAATGTGCTGAAAGTTGTTTGCTTTTATTCTTTCGAATGTGCTTAAATTTGAGTTAAAGGAAAAATATATTAATTTTCATGTGAAAATTTTTCATATGTCCTTGAATTACGAAGAGAATCAGATAAATACTTCGGATATTGTTTGTTCTATTTCGAACGTTATGTTTAAAAATATGAGACGTTCATAAAATACTGCTGTAGGCTCGAGATTAGATTAGGCAGTTGTCTTTCAAGTTGATTTATGAACCAAACATTTGTACCATAATTTCGTATCTTTAGGTGAACGAAACGTAATTCTTTGTCTTTGATAATTGTTAAAAATTTTGCAAATTTTTCTGTAAGAATGTAGTGAAAATGTTTGTATTTCTGCATCGGTTTAACTGCAGTGATTTGCTCGCTTTCTAAAACCTACTCAGTTAATGGCTGTTATTCAAAATTTTTAACTTCCCGTATGTTTTTCTTATCGCTTGTTGCAGATATCAGACATAGTCGTTGGCGAAGAGTCCAACGTTTCCGCCAGAGATGCATTGCTCAAGTGGGCTCGTCGCTCTACTGCCAAATACCCCGGAGTACGAGTCAACGATTTTACTTCATCGTGGAAGGATGGTCTTGCATTTAACGCTATCATACACCGAAACAGGTACGTGGTAGTGTGGCAGCGCCAAAGTGTTCTCTAGAAAAAAAAATTTTTCTTTTGATTGTTCAGTATCTGCATCGCGTCGTAAAAATACTATGATTTTTATATTTATTCATGTTTCAGGCCGGACCTAATTGACTGGAGAAACATTCGTAGTAGAGTTGCCAGAGAACGACTCGAAACTGCATTTCACGTCGCGGAGCGCGAATATGGAGTCACTCGTTTATTGGATCCAGAAGGTAAATATTGTCTACTAGCATTCCTGCCTCGGCTTTGCGCAAGATTTTTTGACTTTTTGCTCTTCACTTTTAAAATTTGACATCTCTAGAACTCTCTTTCGCGTATTACAAAAATTTCTCAATTTTTATATTGAAAGCAAAAAAAAAAAAAAATTGGCTCTTCCACTATTTTACAAGCGTCTAAATCTCTCTCGGGACTCCGGCTTACAGTGATGTGATTGGGAATTTTTTTTTTTGTATTTCTCATGTGAGATCTATCCTATACTCGCCAGCTAATCAACATATATAAACACCCTCAAAAACATCGTAAAAATAAACTCATGAAAAAGAAAAAAAAAACGAAAAAAAATATACTTCGTCGTTAGGATTTGAACCACTGACTTCTGCATCAGATATACGAATTGCAGGAGGGCGTTACGCCGAATACAAAATTGTTGCAATTTAAATAACTGTAAGAATTAAAAAATACGTAAAATCAACCAATCACATGTCGTAAAGCCAGAGTTCCGAGTGAGATTTAGACGCTTCTCCTATTTTCGCCTATGATAATAGGATATAATTATGTATCTTAAATATTTTAAGATTCGTGCAGTGGTTTAGGAAAGACAGTGATAAATGAGTGAGTGTATCAGACATCTTCCATTATATAATATAGAAAATTGATAATCTGCGTAGAAGACGAAAGAAAAAAATATTTAACCGCTGTAGAATATAGTTTTGTTGATTTGTGTTTCAACGTAGCGGTATCATACATTCTTTTGTCACACCTCTCTAATAGAAGCCGAAAACTTGACATGCAAAATGTATTGCGGTATCCTTCCGTTTATCTATCCACAGCGCTGTATAATAGCGAATGTGTTTAATTGAATGGCACATTTGTTTTTGTTTTCATTTTTTTAATTCTATTATCTCTTGTCAGTGTTTTATTAATCTTGAAATTCTGTGAGAAAAACGGGAAAGTCTGTTTCGCTCCAGTTCCAACAATCGCGAGAAAAAATTGTAACTTCTATACATGGTTTAATATGGCCGAAGATTCATTGGGTTGTGGCAAATAAAGTATTCCAATCATCAATAATACAGATATTAAACACTTTATTTGTAGAAACTCTTTTCTAAAGGGTGGGTGTTGGAGAGACGTGTACGTTTATTTAATATTTTTCGCTCATGATTATCGGTAATCAAATAAAACTGCTCTTTGAAGTTCTTCTTATTTCTTCTTTCCTCTCCCACCGAATTCTTATTTGAAAATTTCCTTTGCAAACACCCTTTAATTATTATTTTATTTCCTAATCAATGGCGGGTTGTGGATTATTTTACTATGCTACGTGCTGTTTGGAATCTCTTTCGTCTCTTATGATGCATAAAATACTTATTCATTAAATTTTTAAATTTATTTAAAGCTCTGCTGTATCCAGTTTTCTTTCAACTACCTTTCCTGCTGTCCTCGTCATTTTTGCATAATTTTGCATTGTATTGTGTATCTCATCATTTTCGTAATTTCTTCTCGAGAATTCTAATCTGTTCAAGTTTCTTTTACCGTGCGACTCGTCTCGCTCAATTCATTAATTAAACTGTAGCGACTGTTTTACTGAGGAATAAATGATATCTCTCAAATCATCTGATCTTGAAAAAACTTTTATCTACTTTTGACATCATTTATGACCGTCTGTTATGAATTGTCCTCGGATAGTCGCTTAAATTTCATTTCGAAAGTATTTTGTTGAAAATGAAAATTCTTGTTTAGATAGTAACTTAACATTATATTTCTCATTTTCTTTGTTAACGATTCAAAATTTTAAGTAAGTCCTCTAATATTCTTGGTAAAACTTATGAAGAACTACGATTTTCGTTTATGAATTTTAATAATACATCACTAATTTTTCCCCTCAATGTAAACGTTTATTTTTGTTATTCCATCTAATTTTTCATAATTTTCAATTATTTTGTTCTTATTAAATGGAAAATATATCTCATAGTTTATTCTTCATCCCAGTCCTTTCAATCGATTCATATTGATTTTTTTTTGTTGGTACTTTTTTAGTTCCAACAGAGTTCTGAAATGATATGCTATTATTCTCTGAAATTCAATTGTAGGCTTGCAGCTTGAAATATCGCGTCCTCCTTTACTTATTATTCTGTTGATTAGGTTTCTCGTAAAAAAAAAACAACCCTTACATTGACTGTACTATTGCATACTATTTCACAAAACTTAAGTACGTAGCTACGTCCTTAATATTTCGGCAACTATTACAAAAGTCTTGCCATTTTTTCAACAAAATTTTATTTTAAAAAACTGGGTTATAATACAAACTAGACGGACGATCTTTCGAAGGAATCTGTTGATAGTCTAATAGTCTTATTCAAGGCACTGTTAAGTATACATTTTGCATTTTAGTTATGACCGTTTGATGTAATTTGATTGTTGTTTTGCGCAGCCTTTCCAATTTTGTTAAGAACCTAAAATTTTATTTTTTGAGTTTTAGTCTACATTCGTTGAACGATATCTAGAGATGGCAGCAAAAAAGAAAATTTAAAACTTTGCTTTCGTTTGAAAATTATAATTTCTGACTGTCTTCAACTTCTTTCTGATATTACAGATGTCGACACTCACGAAGTTGACGAGAAATCGATTATCACTTATATTTCATCTTTGTACGATGTATTCCCTGAACCGCCGCCCGTTCATCCTCTTTACGATTCTGTAAGTACAGCCTCCATATTTTTTGTTGTTGCATTGTTGGTAATTGTTTTCTAATTGAAAAGGTGGCTCAAAACAGATTTTTTCATTAATCGGTGTCGGTTTCTCTTCATTAGGAGTCACAACAAAAAGTTGCTGAGTACAGAGACATTTCCAGTTCACTCCATTTGTGGATTCGCGAAAAGACATCCTACATGTCCGATCGTAATTTCCCGCCGACGTTGATCGAAATGAAGAAAATTGCGCATGAATCGAATCGATTTCGAACAGAAGAAGTACCACCTAGGCATCGAGATAAGCAACGTTTGCAACATGTTTACAGAGATTTGCAGGTACGTTCCGTATACCGCTCGTCCACCGAATATACAGTCTGAGCGAGTGAAAGAGTATCTTTTCTTATTTTAAATCTCGATACCGGATTTCAATCTGAAATAAGGAAAGTAAAACAGTAGTAAAAAAAGAAAAATTTTCTAAAAAAATTTAAACTTGGTTTACTTTAGGTTTATTGTGCCACGGTTTGATGAGCACTGATACTCCAATATCGGATCAGTTTACATTAGAAAATATTTTCATAACCATATGAATATTTTTTGAGGCGTCACATTCATGTAATCATTGGCTGAATATCGTATGACAGAGAAAGCATTCTCATGTAATTCGAACTACTGTAAAATGGGAGACAAAATCGCATGTAATTTAAAGGATTTTAAAAACCGTTAGAAAAATCTAGAATAAATTTGTTTACATTAATGTTCCCTGTAGTAATGATAATTTTTGATCACACATAAGAAACATGCACATAATTATGTGTGTATTTCATCCATTTTTCTTTATTATTCTTGCAACTCTCTAAATTCCTATTAAAAATTGAAATTTATGCCAGTAATAGTGAATTTTTTCGTCTCCATTTTGTTTTTAAATCACGTTTATTGCGTAATCCTCGAAACTAGTTTACCCGACTATGCGAAAAAATGTTACTAATCCTCGATTTTTTTCCTACTGTGCTCATAATTAGTTACAATTTTTATCGCTGTTCGCCGCCTATCTTTTTCTCACAACTTACTGAATCAGTTTTTTTCAATTTTGGTAATTCGTGACGAGAATAAGGTTAACTGCGTAAACTTTGTACAGATCAGATTCGAATATGAGGAATGTATGTAAATCTGAGTTGAGCTAAACATTTTCGTGCTTTCTATTGTCATGTACAGATAATACATATTTATATTACTGAAATGTACCCCCTATTTATTTTACCCGATTCCAAAAACATTTGTTTCACGGTGAATGTTAGTAATTGACAAAATATTGATTTATGGTTTGGTATTTTCTATTCTTATGTTGAGATTTTGTTTTATAAATTTGTAAATCGAACCAGAATGAGAAAAGAGAATGAGAGTTAAAGTTGCCTCATAATAATTTCTTTTTACAGAAATACTTCGAAACGACTGGTGAAGTTGATATAGAACCTGAATTGCATATTGATGTGATAGAACGTAACTGGAATAGATTAATGATGGCGCATCAAGAACGTGACCAAATCATTCACGAGGAAATGAAAAGGTTGGTTTTTTTTTTCCTTCTGTTTACTTACTATACCTTCCTATGATTGTCTTCTCCGTTCATTCACATCATTGTGAGTCGTATATTTTCACAAAATGTCTAGAACAATTTTTATAGTTTTGTTTGTTGACACGTTTTGAACGTAGTTGAAAAGAATATCCTTCTTTGCTCAATTAGTCGTCGCTTTGTTGCACGTTGTAAAAGGAAAACCTGTTTTTTGTGAAATATGGCTAGATACGAGTACCAGCTTGCTAAATACGAAATCGCTTAATTTTCTCGTACAGCTTATTTATATATTAAAAAAAGAAATACTGAAGTAATCTTATATTAATACGGTTTCTGCGAAAATGACGAGAAATTTTTGCAACAATTGAATATAATGATGAAATTTATCTGAGAGTCCATTTAGGAAGCTGGGCGTTTCAAATTCTTCAAAATGTTATGTTTTTGATACGGAAAGGAGAAATTTGAGATAACTTCATCGATTTTATTTTCATGAATCCCTCACATATTTTTTGTAAATTCGGCAAATTTCTCTTCGTTAGTTGTTATCACTTACTGCTAATGGATAGATTGAGATGCTCATATTTCTGTTCAGAGAATTTTCTCAAAGTTGGGAGCTATCTAGATCGTTTTCTCGCACCCGAAAACCCCTATCGTATAAATTTCGGCCTCATTGTTGATTTAGTTATCCAGAACGCGTTTATATACAAACATACATACCCACCGACATACAAACATCCATCCATACATACATGCAGGCAATTATTGCTCGTATTATAGTATAAGATAAATGAAATTTTCTCAAGTTACTTTTGTTTAAAAGAAATATTCAATCTTATAAAAAATGTTTGTTTCAAACAGCTTCAAAAATTTCTGCTTCCTTCACCCTTGTTCATAACTGCAGCAAAGTATTAGCTCTAATTTTTTTTTCTCTCCCTATATTGCCCTTCCACTACCATCTTTGAAGGATTCGTGGAAAGAAAGAAAATTATAAATTTGAAAACGTTTACTTAATAAACTTTTTAGTTATTAGGCCTGATAGAGTCTGATCTGGTCTGCTAGAAAGTGAGCTGAGGATATTTATTAGCTATATATAGTAGTGTATAGTGTGTTTTACTCTTATTGCAAAAGTATTTTATTGAAACTTCATTCGCTACCTTTTCAGGCGTTAGAGATACTGCTGAATCTCCGTTTCTATGATACATTGAATTCTTGATAAAAATGTTGGTCGAGTAAAACATAAATTTTTATTTGTTGAATGTGTTTGTTCTCAACTTGTTTTCAGATTGGAGAGAATGCAACGCCTAGCTGAAAAAGTTCATCGGGAAATAAAACGCATCGACACGCGCTTAGAAGATTTAGAGTCGAAGATCAAAGAGGAGGCCAGACGTTTGGAGCGACTTCATCCTCTTGATGCAAAACACAACGTCGACTTATTGGAACAAGAACTTCATGTTACCGAAGAAAGTATTCAGTCACTGTTCGCCGATGTTCAGTCTTTGCGTGATGGACGATACCCACAAGCGTCTGATTTGCATAAACGGTAATCATAAATGCGTTTTTATGAATTTTTTCTTCACCCGAGTAAAATTAAATTTGTGCCACCTAACAACGAGTTATTATTTTATGTTGATTAGTATCGAAAAATTACACCAACGATGGCTTCAACTGCGATCGTTGCTACACTCGCGCCTTATCACCCCCCTGTCGTCCATTTCGTTCCCTTATGTGGAGGAGCATACTGTCACGCGTCAGACCAAAACCATTTTGGAATCACGCCTTCTGGATACCAATCCTTACTTTAAGAATTTAGAAGAGTGTATCGAGTGGTGCGTCAAGAAAATTGTAAGCATTTTTAATGACTATACGTTCACGATTTCAATATTCTGACTACTCGGATGTAAACCTTTTTAGTATCTCTGGTAATTTTTATTTTTTTTATTTTTAGAAACAATTGCAAGAAGCCGAGTATGGCTCAGACCTGCCTGGAGTTCAAGCTGAATTGAATTCTCATTTACGCGAGCACAACAGCATCGAACAGTTCCACTCAAGATGCGAACAGTGCATTAATGCCAAGGTATCGTCTCGATTTCTTTTTATTGATTTGCTCGCAAAAAAATGAAATCCTCTAGTTAGCTCATTGTTTTGTTAATTTCAGGTATTTTTAATTTTACCCCTGAAGTTATGAAATTCTTAACACTTATGTACACTGTTCTAACTTATTTAGTTTCAAAAAAATTGGATAGAGTAATCCTCTCTACTAATTAATCTTCGAAGTCACCTAATTTAGGTTAGAGGGAATTGATACATTTGATTCTTTAGGATTCGAAGGGGGATCAAAAAAGTCTTGAGTCTTCCTGTTGGCGTGGTCCAGTTGAAAATTCATTTTTATTTATCATCTTATTTAGTAATATTACTCATGACGTTTGCATTGAATGATTTCATAGTCCAATTTTTTTTGTCAAATTCAACTACCGAGTCCCTTTCCAGATCTGTAAAACTCTTAATGATTTTTTTTTGCGAAAATTTTAACAGTATCACTTTTTGGAAGTAGTAGCTTCATTTTAGAGTTTTAGATGAATAAAAGTCAGAACATATTGATTTGCTCTCAGAATTGAAAATAGTTCGTAAAAATCATATTGTATTCACTTTTCACAAAAAATTAATTTTTTTATTTGCAGTCATTAACTCTCCACGTGAAAATGTATTATTATGATCTAGAATAATATGATATTTATAAAAATACGTTGGCTGGAAAAATTGTTCTATTCCTCCTTAAAACAAGGATTTGATAGAAAGTTGTCCAGATCCATTCTTTCTTGATTACAGCTATGAATGGGAGCATTTGGAAACAATCATTTTATGATTTGTTGTTCTTTTCATACTAATTCAGCTTTTAGATCCAAACTAAAACTGAAAGTTTGTCTGATTACTCTTAGGCTAATTTTGTTTGAGGATAATAAAATTTCAAACTTATATCTTCTTTAAAATTGAATTGATTAGCGTTTCGTATGTCATCGTAATTTATTAGTACATTAGGAATTAGTTTTCACAGATTTCTAGTAACTTACCTCGATTTTTGTTACAGAGTAATTTCCACGGCGATGAGCTAGTGGTATACACCCAGAATCTAAATACCCTACAGAAATTATATACGGAACTTCTGTCACTTTCAAATAAGCGTTTATCTGACTTGGAGACATTGCAAGATTTTTTGCAGTCAGCTTCAAACCATTTAGTGTGGTTAAATGAAAAAGAAGAAATCGAACTAACACGTGACTGGAGCGACAGGGATCTCAACGTACCCAGTGTTCAGCAATATTATCATGTGAGAATTGTGTTTGTAAAATAGAGTCTGAATAACATCAGTTGTAATGAGCATCTTCTTTCGAAACTGTCGCATATTTTCAAATTTCAAGTGTTTTTCATTTTCACAAAAATATTTCTTCTTATCTGCAAGTAGAAAACTACGGAGTTCTGGAATGTTTTTTCTTCCTAGTTTCCTTCTCTAATTTATCGCCTTTTTTTTCTTTCTTTCCTTACATTTCACTTAAGTAGCTTTCATAAAATAATCGATTAAGTTGAAATTTTATTTTCGACTTTGTTTTCTTTCCTTTTAAAGCATTCTTTCGGATCTGGATTAGAAGTACGTGTTCAAATTTTATTTTTCGGATTACAGAAAAAATGTTTCTTAGTCATCATTATTGCAACATGTGAGCCTTTGCTCCACTTATTGAATTTACGTGTACCGTACCGTACATTTCCCCACATATTGTCGCTAAAAACAATAGTCTGACACCCTCAGATTGCCTCTTTGCATCTCTATTCGTATAATTCACTCATTAGATATTTAATATCTATATAATGTAATTATCTAGAATTATTGACGCTATTTTTTATCGTTCTCAGTCGCTTATGTCCGAGTTAGATCGAAGAGAAATACAATTTAGCGCTGTGCAAGATCGAGGAGAGTCGCTTTTGTTGCAGAATCACCCAGCTTCGAAATGCATTGAGTCGTATATGACTTCCATGAATAGCCAGTGGTCGTGGATTCTGCAGCTGACGTTATGTTTGGAAACTCATCTGAAACACGCTGCATACTACCAGCAATTCTACAAAGATGTTAAAGAAGCAGAAAATTGGCTGAATAAGTGCGTATATTGCGTTGCTAATTTTATGCTGCCTTTATATGTTTGATTTTGTATTAATGGTGTAATTTTTTGCTTGCAGACGCGATGAATTACTCAATTCAGTTTACAGTCAGTCGGATTTTACTCTTGACGAAGGAGAAAGATTACTGAAAGGCATGCAAGAGTTACGTGAAGAGCTAAATCAATATGGCGAGGTTGTTCAATCTCTTGCTGAACGTGCTCAGGATGTCCTACCCCTGAAACAACGTCGCCAACCCGTCACTCGGCCAATACCAATATTAGCTATTTGCAGTTACAAACAAAATAATGTCAGTATCGAAAAAGGTGAACAATGGATATTGCACGATAACTCTGGTCGAATTAAGTGGAGAGTATCCAATGGTGCCAGTGGATCTGACTGCAACATTCCTGGTGTCATTTTCTTGATACCACCACCAGATAAAGAAGCTTTAGAAGCTATAGATCGCCTCAAGAGACAGTTTGAACGTTCTTTAGCTCTATGGCAACGTAAACAGCTACGTATGCGACAGAACATGATATTCTCGACTATAAAGGTTGTGCGTAGCTGGGATCTTGCTCAAGTCAGTGTTTTTTATTGTGCTTGTTTGCTTAAAAAGTAAATATTTGATGTTTCATTGTTACGTTACAGTTCTTGGCTATGGGAGCTGACCAACGAAACGCAATTCGTAAAGCTCTCAATGAGGATGCTGCTAAGTTGCTAGAAGAAGGGGATCCTTCCGATCCTCAGCTTCGTAGGTTGAGAAGGGAAATGGACGAAGTGAATCGTCTATTCGATGAATTTGAAAGACGTGCTCGCGAAGAAGGTAAAGCATTTATTGTATAATGGTTTAACAGAATCGTAATGTGGAAATCTCGTTCTTCAATTTAATGAACTTTTGGGTGTTTTCAGAGGAAAGCAAAAACGCTGTGCGCATTTTCAACGAACAGATCGCGTCTCTGCAGTCGAGCTTGGACGATGCTGAACACACGTTGAATACACGACTCAATTCACCCATACCACGTGACGTTGACTCTTTAGAGCATTTGGTCATCCAGCATAAAGACTTCGAGGCCAGATTAAAGGTGAAAAAAACGATTTACTGTTGTTCATTTAATCATTTCACTTTGTTATGTACGTATTCTTACGAGATGTTTTGTACTTTTTAGAACCTCACGTCAGATGTTGATGCAGTTCAAGAAACATTCAAATCTATTAGTCGCAAAACGCCGGCATTACAATCAAAACTTGATAGAGTACTGAATCAATGGAATAATTTGTGGAATCTGTCGCACTTATACACTGAAAGGTATGTGATGAATCAAATTTTGTTGGTTCTGTCATTTCTGTGTTCCAGCTTGTATTTTTTCCTAATCATTATTTATGCGAATATTTCTTAATTACTGTCTTAAAACAATTTTACTTAATCTAAATCCATCTTTATTCATCTCAGTTTCGTTTATTTATTTCCTAAATTCCGTTGTCTGAATTTTCCTATACTGTCATTTACACCCCTCGCTTTCAATTCTCCTTCTTTAAAAATTTGTAAAATTTACCTAACTGTGGCTCTACATTTTAGAATGAAATGTGTTGAAATCGTTTTAAATGGTCTTAACGAAGCTAACCACATTCTGTCGGACTTTGAAATCAAATTGGCATCCTTTGGTGAAATGCCCTCTGAATTGGAAGCATTGAAAACAGTAATGTATTTCTCAGTGTCATTCGAGAGTTCATCAATACCCTAAACTAAATATTTATATCACATAGGTTCATAAAGAATTGCTAAGTCTGCAAAACAACGTTTCAATGCAGCAGCCTGTGATCGATCAGTTGCTGGAAGATGGCCACAATACTCGTCGCTTAGTGGAGAAATCACGCCATCACTTCCACAGCAACATTCATCACGATCTAGATCGTCTGGATAGTGATCTGAATAAAGTATCTGTTCGCTGGAATAATATTTGTAGTCAATTGGTTGACCGGTAGGTTACAGCTTTCTGTAAGAAAATGTATGTTGGATGAAATTTTTTATTTAACATAGCGCCGTGTGTTTCCTAGATTGCGAAGCTGTGAAGCTGCATACGATCTGTTAGAGAAATTCGCCAATTCGTACCAAGCCGAAGTCAAAATTATCGATGATAGTTACCAAAAATTAAATAACCTTATCGCTCCCAAGTCGCAAGCCATTGAAATCGAACCAACCAAGGTAACGTGTGCATATTTATTCATACTTGGTTACATTATTCAGGTATTGCATCTATTATTATACTCGCCAACGCGGTATTTAACGTCTAACAAAATTTTAATGGAGAATGTGTATGCAATATTATATTACTTACTAAAAAAAGTACTCCTAACCCCTAATTAAATCTAAAAATATTTTTTTAACAAACTTCGGTGCTGTGCACATGCATAACTATGTAAAAGTGTCCTTTCTGAGCCTTTTTAACAGGGTTTCACTCAAAGACCTGTTAGTTTTATTTCTTTAGATTTTTCTAGACGTCAAAAGTATTATGAACCTTCTCCAATTCTTGTAAAAAAAATTGAAAAGAATTTCGTTATTTTATGAATAAATAAAATGTACTTAAACTATGGGATTTTTCATTTGTCTTTAGAATTTATTTAAAAAAGTAATGGAAAGAGTTCCTGCTGTAGAGCAAGTTAACATTGACGGTGGTAAATTTATTAGAGAAGCGAAGGTAAGTTTTCTTTTTTCCATCCAAATGTTTGATGTGTACCAAAATTTGATATCTGTGGCGAAAAATTGGACACTACTTGGCGAAGAATCATTGGTTTTCTTTTTCAAGAAATAAAAAACAAAAAAACGGTGTCAAATATTGGCACATAATATTTATAATATTTATTACTTTTAACCAGCGCAGCTTGTTATCTATTAACCCTTCTCTTGCCCTTTGCGCGAATATACAATTATTACGGATAGATTTACGATCTACGCTTACTTCATTATTGTGATTGGTTGATCGACGAAATACATCCTAGCTTAGAAGCTTCAGTTCCGAATAAAAAGAAGATTAGATTAGAGTACATATCCGGAAGTGGTGAAGCTGCCGTTTCGCATGATTTAGATGTGCTGAACAATCGTTTTGATGCTTTGGTCACCGTTTTGTTCGATCGTGTCAGGCAAATGGTCTCTTTGTATCCGAAAGACATAGAATTAGCGGTAAGAAAATTTTTTTTTACCTTTTATTCTAGTTCATAAATTAATTATATACTTTATAGCGATTATGTGTGATAAATACGACAGCTTTTTATTAGTCTAGATATTGTGAAAAGATTTAGTGGATAAATTTATTGACGTTTCATGGAAATAGTGTGTGATGTCATGGCCGAGGATAATTCTATAAAATTTTCATCTTATTTGAAAGTACCAAGAATGAGTTAGTTGCAGAAAGTTTATAAGAATGTTACAGGAAGACATACGGTTGATTTTCGTACCCTTTTTGTATCTGTAACAAGATATTATTTTGTGCTTCTCATCAGTTAAAAATTGAGTGCTGGATGAATTCGGTATTACGTTTATTCGTACGTGGCCATATTTGGTGTGAAGTTGAGTTCAAGTTTTATTTTACGATTGTGTGGGATGTTAATGTCTACCGAGCGCATGACACACCTCGTTTGTGTTTTTTTTTTCCCTTCTTAATTTCATAATAATAGCGGCAACCGATGAATATTCAAAAATTTATTCATTATTATGACAAATAGATACGTATTAATTACGTATCTGAAGAATTAAATTTTGTCTTATTTTTTTTGAACGGTGAGCCTTCGATGGCTGATCCGATGTGAAAGTAATGTTCCCCGGTAATCATGGGTTTGAATGTATGTATGTCTGAAGAAGTCGTTCGTTTTGCGGTGTACTGTCGTATTGTGCTGAATCGAATTTTTCATCGTTGCCGTTTCTCCTTTTTTTTTTTTGCGTTTTTGCATTTCAGTTCCTCTGCGTAATGTAAAATGTCCCATCTCGCGGTACTGGTTCTACCTACACTTTGAATTTCGTTCCAAACAAAATGTATAGTTACCTAGTTGTAATGTACGGTTGTCGTTCGTGTTGAAATATAGAGTTTTGCTTCTTTTGCGATCTGTTCGAAAATGTCGAAGAATGCATTCGCAAATCGGTTTCCCTACGCGTTCTTCGGGTTGTTATGGTTTCATGTAGTTTTGAAAATGAATGAGAACAGTAATTTAGGCATTTCATATGGCACGTATGATTTTTTTTCTTACTGTTTCACTTACCTTGTACGTTAATTTAGCCGGTCTTGTCCGTAAATGAATTGTAACCATCAGTTTAGCGAATTAAAACTTACGTTAATAATAATTGGTTTTTTTTTTTTACTTTTTTTATTCCCTCTTTTTGGATGATACGAGTGGTATATTTGGAAATTCTGTAATGATATCATTTATTAATTGACGAAATTATTTTTTACTCTACCGTCGTTAACTCGATTTTTTTTTAATTTTTTTATTAACGTACGTAGGAGCTTGTTAAAAGAATGGAACCGAAACCTTTGAAAACATTTCGTACTGAATTTAGTATATACGAGCGCCCAGGCCCATTCGTCATCACGCCAGTTGCATCTCCTGAAAAGTAAGTTAATATTTTTTATATTGTATATTTAGCTGTTCGGAGCGGTTCAGGATCATTTATTTCTATATTGTCTTTTCTGTATGAAGTACAGTATTTATAAATTAAAACTGAATGAACTCTACCAGTTCGTTTTCATCGAAACCAGTCGTTAGTGAGCTAGATGTTGTTTTGGTGTCTGGTTGATTGGCTAGTTTCAAGGCTATAAATATTTTACCTGGTCACATATTCATTTTTATATGCTTTTATTACTTAACAATAAGGAGCGTAAAATATGCTGTTAGTACATTATCATCTAAATCGGTCATTCATGTATTGTGAGAGTACAAAAATATTTTTCAGGAAATAGCAAAACCAGTTTTTTATAATGTGCACTGCAATGCGTTAATGTAGTCGTTTTGTGTATTGGTGGAAGGGGATTAGATGTATTCAAATCGATATAATACAGAGCACGTAGTGCATTTCAAAGGTTTTTGGTGTGGGTTGTTGAACTGTATGTTGAAAATAAATTGCAATTGGCCCATCGGTACTTCGTTAATTTATTCGTTAATTTTTGTTTGTGTATTCACATAATATGAATGAGGTAAAAAATCTAGATTGCTCGAAAATCTGATTGAAAGGGCAAAAATGGATAAGCTACAGAATGTGCTAAAAATTTTTGAAGTCTGTTAACTTTGCATAAACGAAGAATTTTTTTTTGACCTGTTTCTGCCAATTTATTTTTCTGTGAGAAAATAACGTTTTTTCCCCAATCAAATTTTAACAGGATCGTTTTGATTCAGTTATAATTTTTTTTTTTTTTTTGCTGCGTATTTAAATACCAAGAAGAATTGAAATCAGTCGTTTATAGTTTTTCTCTCCCGTTTTCGATCACTTCGATTTTTGACATTACCTATATTGAAAGGTAAGGTAGAATAAATGTCCGAAAAAGAGCCCTAATTGTTGTGTATGAAAAATATCGATCAACTTCTATTGTTTGGTTCCTTCATTTTTGGGACGAATAGTCAATTTACTAGAAAATTTTTCTTGATATAAATGAGTATTCGTTAACGACTAACGTACCGATTATTGAATGGTTGCCTATGGGCTTATTTCCGAGTTTGAAAATTTTTAATTCCTTTTCTGGTCTTAAGTTGTTAAGTATCATATCATATACAGATTATTTCTATACGTATGTACATAATACCGTCTTAGAATCTTCGAAGATTTGTTATTTTGAATAAATTGTATAATGATATTTTTCTGTTTACCTTTTCTGCCCAATTGCCTTTTGCATCATCTTATGCCGATAGAGACTAAATTACTATCTATTCTTATGTCTTCAAACGTTGTGTACTCCGCCCACTTTTTTTACTTCTTCATTTACCTTAATTTTCGTGTAAGAAAACCTTCACATCTTTCCTGATTTCATCGTTTTACGATCTTCCTCCTCTAAGTAACTACGCTCTTAATTCTGTAATCTAATTTAAAATGAATGTTTGTTTTGTGTGTAAAAACTATCAGCAGTTGATGCCCCCACCTAAAATAAATGAATCAGCATTGACAACGATATTTTCTTTGAATATCATTCATCAATAGTCTTATCTCATGTTTCTAATATCTGTTGATTATTTGAGATCTCAATTGATAAAAACAAATTGTGGACACATTTGCAAATGTACTAATCCGGCCTAACCTATCACTGAAGAAAACAATATCTATTTTGGCTAGTTCAGTGATTATAAAAATTAACTTGGGTTATTCTATCTCGCTTCGATAGTTTCTTAAAATTATTCAATAAAACTTGGTCTACTGTAAGCGGATGAAAGTATAGGATAAATAAGTAAATGGGTTGTAAGTACTGTTGTGGAATACCTTACGTCGTGTAAGATATTCCAACAACAGAAGGTTTTCTGCAGTTTTGCGTGTTCACCACATATCATACCTAAGGTATGGGGGAGCTAAAATCTTGGCAATCACTGGAAATTTTGTAGCCAATTTTATGAGCTTATGTACTGGCTCCTTACAGACACACATAGACATATGTAAGTAATATGTACATGTGTATGATGACTAATTGTGAGATATTTTATGGTTGCCATGGCTACTTGTAAAATATGGCAAATGCACTGATAAGCCAGATTGTGACATCATCCAAGATGTAACCTATCAATTTGTCACAATTGGGATGTTATGTCATACTTGCATATTTTTGCTAGTACATACAAACAAACATACAATGTGTTTAACTTGCAGTGCAGAAAATTATTCATATTTTGATGACGACTGTTGTCAAGAAGCCGAGCCTCTAACCTCTTATGAGTAGTCTAATCCCCACAACTGTTAATTTTTTTCTTGAATTTTTATTTTCTTTACAAAATTTTATGTAGGTTTACGATGATGCGTATGTTATTTAATTTAAAAGTAGTCGATTTTTTAGAGTTTTATGCTTTCGTTTTGTAAATTAAATTTTCAGATTCTTAAATTTTATAACAAATTTCAATTCTTACTCGAGACAATTTTTTAGAGTGATAGATTATTAATTTTTCTTTTCATGTCTTGTATCTATAGTAGAAAGTAAAATCATGAACGAATTTTTCAATTTGGAAAAAAAAGAAAAAAGGTTGGCAAAAGTGTCATTTTTTCCACGCATTATTTCGTTTTCACTTCCTCATGTTTCATCTAGAAACGACAGTGTTCATTTATCATCATTAAATTGTTTTAAGCCTGAAGTCGCACGTGTATTACGTAGTTTCTTTACGACTTTTTTTTTTTTTTTTTGCCATAAAAACCATTTATCAAATTTTAACGTATGTATCCTTGGTCAGTTATGAATGTACATATTTTTGGATGGAAAGTAGTGGGAAAAGGGAGTTGAAGAATTGTCGTAGTAATGAAAAGAAGTATACAATGTAATAGATGGGTCACTTTCCCTCTTCGTTGTCGAATATATTTTAAGTTAATTTTTATCTCTTTGTCGGAACCATCAAATTTTAAGAAATGAATTTGAATATGAGGCCGAGGTCATAATCGGGACAAAAAAAAGGAACTTGTTTTGGGATAACAACTTTTTCTGATAGATTTTTCTTTCTCGTGCTTTTATTTTCCAGCCATATCGTGACCGAAAATTTTCTTCCCAACATTAGATGCGAATATTTTATTTAGAATTACCTGTAGTTTTCTCCGTTGGCCTGGCGCAATAATTTTTCTTTTCTAATGGTTCTAGGTATCGTGCAACAAGAATAGACGGCTTTTTGATAGGTTTACAAATGTCTCTTCTTTAAAATTTACTCCTTTCTTATTTTGGTATCCTCGAAATACCTGAGGCTATTCCCTGTTAGATTAATGAAAGATCCATTTTGGTTTTTCCCGAAAATTCTGATAAAGATTAATTTGTATTCTCATTTGAAAAATATTACGATTTCTTTTAATCTTTTTTTTTTCTGGAAGCGATTTTGAAAAAATAATCATTCTTCCTTAGTGAGAATATGTAGAATCAAATCTGGAGAATATGAGATTGATTTGGCAAATGTTTGTTCGCTTTTTGATCAAAAAGTTGTACTTTTTTGAATAGATTCTGGGCCGAATATGTATTTATGGGTTTAGATTTAATTAGTGTGTGTAGGTATCCAACTCAAGTTGTGTAATAAATAAATTACTCATTAATTTCACATTTTCATCAATTATGAAGGGAGAAAAGTAAAATATTTAGTATTGTAGGTTTTGCTGGCGAAAATCTGTTTCGGATGGAAACTTACAGCTGTATATTTACTGTTTTCTTTGTACCTACCATTTTCATAAAAGTTGAAAAACATATAATGTTCATTTTTGTGTGACTAGTTGATTGAATTATCTTTGTTCTTCAGTTGTTATTTTTCATTGAAAACTTACTATCCTTCTTAATTTTCTATTTTCATCTTCTTTCAGATTATCAAATGGGGTCAGCACTTCACACTATACAGCTTCCTCATCGTGGGATGTTGTTGATCGTACCTCACCTTCAAAAATGAACAACAACAACAACGTCGACAGTCTTATTACGGAAAAACATCTTGGCGAAGCAAACATGGGGAATAAGTCATCGGTGTCGTCTGACCATGCCGCTTGCAACGAAGCAACCCCATTCAGTGAAATACGATCGTTGCGCCGCATTCACCGCACGGACGAGTGCATTGGCACAGACGGCTTTGACATTTTAGCAATGAAGGGTATCGTACATCCGGAAACTAAAGAAATACTCACCGTCGAAGAGGCGATAAAACTGAGAATTCTGGATGTACGAACTGGCAAAATTGCTATTAATCCGAAATCAAAGTCGGCCTACATCAGCATTGAGGAGGCTGTACAAAAGGAACTGGTTGTACCAGAGCTGGCGGAAAAACTGCTGGGTCCGTGCGGTATTTTACTGGATGGCAAGGGTCAAATGTCATTGCTGGAGGCGATTCAGCGTGAGCTAATAGACGCCGAACGTGGTCCCATGGAGCGACTAAAGGTGAATAGTCCAATTTTACAGGATACAAGTGATAGCATTGCCGGTGCTGTAAAAACAGCAGTAGGTGACACAAGCGTAATTATCTTCCAATCCTTCCCCCCTACCCTTGAGACAAAACTGTCAATGGTGAATTTACCACTATCATTATACGATTTATTGTGTTTGGATTTAGTAGACCGATATGGCGGTATCTTTGACAGGGACACCGGACGCCGGTGTACCGTCGAAGAAGCAATACAAAAATCAATTTTAAACTCCAACGTCAGAGAAATTGTGGATACGGCTGCAGACAACAAGGTAACGATAAACGAAGCGTTGCAGCGACAGCTTATCAGAAATGGCAAATTTGTTCACAAATTATCGAATGAAGTGATATCATTTGATGAGGCAAAACGTAGACGTCTTATTGTTCGGCCATTGAACCTGAAAGATTGCGTCGAACTGGAAGTTTTAGGTGAAAATCGACGGTTTAAGAGCCCTATATACTGTACCGATTTGTCATTGACCGATGCTATCAAATGTGCCGTCTTAGATTTTGATACGCACAAAAGCATCGTTGGTAACGTAGGCGACAATCGTTTGGTGACGTTGTCGCAGGCCATGCAAGATGGGACCATCACTGCGGATGTGTCCTACTTGGACAAGTCTAGCAACGAAATCATTTCCATACCGCAAGCAGCGGAACGCGGTTTGCTGTACAGCATCTCCATCAAATCAATTTTTAATTTGGCTGTTTTTCAGACAGCGGATGATCAGTTTAAGAGTTTTAATGATGCTCTTTTGCATGGTCTCATTAAATACGAAAATGGTAAAATTCTATACGTGCGAAAAACAGAGTCGGAGTCGAGCATCCCTGTGCTCGAAGCTGTTGACAAAGGATACGTTCGTGTTGATATTTTTAATATGCTAAATAGAAAGATTGGCGTTTGTGTGAATGGGAGAGATTTAACCGTACTGGAAGCCGCTCTTATGGGGCGCTTGAATTCTAAAACGGGTCTTCTTGTTGATCCGCAGTCACGAGATGATGTTCCTTTCATTGATGCCATTCATCAAAAACTGATAACCGAAGAGGGCGTGGTGACCTTGAAGAGCTTACTTGCAATCACGTTATCAACCCAGACTATCACAAAAACTGTGATGACGTATGCGACTACAGTGCGATTCCCAGCGGTTGGTCAACAAATCACTAAAAAACTGAAGATTGAAGACACTGAGGTACGAATTACGCCGAATATTAAAATGATAAAATCTGGTACCAGTAGCCAGTCGTTGTGGTCGGATGTCATTGAAGACATTAGTGATAGTCCTGACCATTCACGTCTTTTGGGCAAATTAGGAATCGATATGTCACCTGTTGTTGACGAAAGTCGGAAAAAAAAAGTGGATCGATTGAAACTTGGTCATTCGCCAAGAGAGGAAGTTCCACCCACTGTCATTAAAAAGATTTTTCTGGGTGAATCTCCAAGTGACGAGGATGTGTACAATGCAGTTGAGGTGATGAAATTTGCGGATGACTCAACCACGACCTTGCAGTTTGGCAATTTGTCCAATGAAAGTGAGTATCAGTATACTATGATTAAGAAGATAAAAGTTGGAGAATCGCCTAGTGATAACCGAAAGGAATCTTCAGTATTTGAAGAAACGAATAAATTTCCTTCAGAAGATGTTTACAAGTCTAAAATGATTGAGATAGATTTATTAAAACTCGACCAATCATCATTGAGTGGAGACAAAAGTCGTCCTACGTCCGTCGAAAAAATTGAAATTGTCAAATTGCCTGGAAGCGATATTAAATTGTCGATTGGTAGCCAGTTGCCTAGTAAACTTTTTACCAGCTCAGATGAGTCGCTCGTTGACAATAAATATGTGTTTACAATGCAGTCGTCTGCTACTGCAAATATTGCGAGAAGTGAGAAGTCACCTGACAGCAGTAGCGAAGACCCGCTTAAATCTAGTAAGTCCAAAAAGTCTCCTTTGAAGCAAAAATTGATGAAAATGTTGAAACCATTGCATATGAAAGAGGATGCCAAAGATCGTTCATTACCGGATGTACAGGTTGATATTCCGTCTGAAGGCTGGTCACTCAAAGAAGCAGTTGAAAGAAACTTCTTTGATTCAACTACCGGTTTGTTGATCATACCAGGCACTGATCGGCAAGTATCCTTCGAAGAATGCATTCAGCTGCGTATAATCGATCCTGACTCTGCCCTAGTTGTCGAACAGAGTAAAAATCGTAAAATATCATTGAAAAAAGCCCTAAAGAAACAGATACTGAACTGCACTGGCATGTATCGAGGCAAACCTGATGATGAAACCATAACTATGCGTGATGCCCTTGAGAAAATGTTGGTTATCTATCGAGGATTGAGTAACGAAGCTACATCAGTTGATCCTCTCGAAAAATCAGTCGAAAAATCCCATAGTTTTGTGAATTTAGAACCTATTCGTATACGGCCAAATGTGATATTCGATCCCGAGACAGCATTGCTCATCTTTGTCAAGAATAATTCGTCCGACGACATTTGTAACGCCGTTAAAAGTGGTAAAATCGATCCATCCAAAGTGAAAATAAGGCTTGCATCAGGTGTTGAAAGCGATCTAGCTTCTGCAATTCAAAGTGGTTCCATTGACTTGGGCGCACGTTTGTTTGTCAACGAATGTGGTGATAAAATTGACTTCAACGAAGCTATCAAAACTGGTATTGTCGTATTTCAAGGATACCCTCTTGTTGCGGCGAAAAGCTTAAACGAAAGTAAGAGTGAAAGTCAAACAAATGCTCCACTAGCCAGCCTTTCCTCGGACGAGGACGAGTGTGGACCATCGCTAGCTGAATTGACGCGAACTCGTGTTACAACTGAGCCCAAATATCTGGTGTCGATAGGCAAAGCAAAATCTGTTGCACAAACCACCGATGTAGCCCGTCCAGTACTTTTGCAAAAAGTTCGCAAGAAACGATTGAAGCCCAAGGACGCCATACCATCCGGCATTATCGATAAAAAGACGGCTGATCTGCTGGAAAGTCTTGTAAATATCAAAAATTCGGATGGAAAAAGATTAGATCTATTTGAAGCACTGGATTTGACTCAAACTAATCCAAATGCCAAAGTCATAAAGGATCCACGTACTCGTGACATGATATCAATCAGGGAAGCTGTGGTTCGTGGTATTGTTGACCAGTCGGCTTCTCCTGTTGAGCTTCTCGTGCCTATTGCCAAAAGTCTTTCGTTGCCCGATTTACTGCGTCAGGGACTGATTGAAAATGGTCGAATCATACATCCTGAAACCGGCAATAATCTGTCTTTGCAAGAAGCTATTGCCTGTGACATCGTCGATCCACTATCCAAAATAAAAGATCCAAAAACCGGCAACATTTTAACTTTGAAAGATGCCATGGATACAGGCGTAGTGAGCGGTAATTTAGAGATAAAAACTGAAAATGGTGGTGATTTGAATGTGGCTGCAGCCGCCTTCAAAGGTAATATCTTCATAGAAGACGTGGCAAACGAAATGCAATTACCGCCAGTAGCAATGACCTTGCCAATAGCTCAAGAAAAAGGATTGTACGATGTTGCCAGCAAATGCGTTCGGCGTCCACTTACTGGTGAATTGATTCCATTACAGAAGGCGATCGATGAAGGCTTGATCATGTCACTATCAGCGAATAAGAACATTGAAGGATCTGAAATAGTGGTTTTTGGCAAGTCAGCTGATTTGCCCACCAGTATTCTCAGCTCAGATACGATTATCTTTGATGAAGAGAGTAATACGACGTTCACTCTTGGAGAAGCAGCTGAGGCCGATCTTATCGATTTGAAAACTGGTCGTTTGAAAGATGGATTTAGTGAAGGTGGTATTCGTATGAAAGAAGCGCTGAAGAAAGGTTTGTTGTCGGTGGTTGGAGCGCCTATCATAGCAGGTGCTGTTGTAGCGAGCATGTTACAAGGCAACGGGGAAAAGAAATTTACGCCTGTCATTGCCATCCCCACTTTGTCAAATGTTTCCGTACCAAAAACAACTGAAGAAACCATATTGGTGCTTGATAAGCACGTCAGTCCTGACTTCTTGGCTGATAAAGGCTTATATGACAAAAGAAAACAAAAATTCTTAAATCCGAAAAGCAAACAAGAAGTTAACTTTTCTGAATTTATCATGAACTACGATCTTCTACAGCCAGACCGTGTCTTCGTGAAAGATCCATCTGAAAATGCTTACATTCCACTGCGCTCAGCCCTGGCGTTGGACTTACTTGACAGCGATGGCTGCATTACAGATCGGGACACAGGCAAGACGATCTCGTTCTTCGAAAGTTTGAAACTTGGCTGGATTGTCGAACTAAACGATGGTGAAAATAGTCGTATACTCGAAGAAATTTCATCCTCCAAAGAAATACAAATCAATTCGTCATCCGACTTGAAGAACTGCTTGAAAAGCGGTAACGGTGATTCACTTTTGGTGCGTAGTCCAAGTTCACCAAATGGTGTGCTGTCTCTAGCTCAAGCGATTGAATCCGGCATTGTTAATCTTAATGAAGAGGTGATTCGTGATGAAGGTGGAAAAACTCATGATTTGGTAGCCGCCTTCGAAGATGGTCTCATATTTCCACGTCGTATCCCAATGTCGCTAGTAGCTGCTGTTCAGAATGGATACTATAATCACGATGAGAATGGCATCTTCGACGCTGCTGTAAAAAAATATGTTTCCTTGGAGGAGGCGGTCCAGCGGCGTATAATTGACCCAACGTTATGTGAGTGCAAAGACTTGAAAAGCGATCAATTTATTCTTCTGGCCACAGCGTTGGAAAATGGGCTTATCAACTATGGTTACTTGGTGAACACGATTTCAAGCAAGCCTGTCAAGCTTGGTACAGCTGTCGATCAGAAGCTTATCATTAATCGACCATTTTCTATAAATTTGGTCGAAGCGATTGCCTTGAAATATTATGAGCCAAAATCCAAGAAAATATTCAACTCGTGCGTTGGTGAATTCCAGACAGTGCAGAAAGCGATGGAGTTACATTTTATTGATGTTACGCCCGTCAAAGTTCGAGATGCCAAACATAACGAATATCTACCTATTTACCAGGCCGTATCCAATAACATAATCGATTTGGAACGTGGTGTGATGCTGGTGCCTACTGAAATGACGCTTGACAAGGCTGTAAAGAAACAATTTCTTACCATCGGAGAGGTACGGACGCTGCAGGATGATATAGAGCGACCAGAACCGGATTTTGATTTAGGTTTGGAGGTAATTGAAGAAATTCCCGAGTGGTCGAATGTTGTTTTCAAGTTTGGCGACAGACTGATGAATTTCCAGCAAGCTGTAGACAAAGGCATTGTTGATGTAGATAAGCAAATCATTCATCTCGATGGAGATGTCCTACCTGTAAGTGAAGCCTTCAAATCGGGAGCGTTAATCGAAATCGAACGTCCGATAACGTTAAAGGAAGCCATTAATCGAGGTCTGTTTAATGAGAAAACTGCATTATTCTTTGATCCAGATGCTGGTAAGAGTGTGACTCTGGCTGAGGCTATGAAGTATAATTTAATTTGTCCCTACTCTGTCACCGTTAAAGACGTGACCGTCACGTGCGTTGACAAGCAAGCCGTTAAGAGATCCAATTTGAATGATGCCTTAAAGATTGCACTCATTGACGGTAAAACAGCTCGAGTGAAAAAAGGCCAATCTCAAGTGCCCTTACTGCAGGCTTACGATGAAGGACTCATTACAGACACTCAACAACTGATTCCTCTGCAGAAGGCGTTGCTTCTGGGTTTCTACGACGAAAACGATGGTAGAATTGTTGACCCAAACAGTGGTGATCGCTTAACGATAGAAAAAGCATTACAACGGCGCGTTCTAAACGCCAAAGTACCGTGTTATTGGGATGACAAGTTGAAGGTATTGTTACCATTGCATGATTGTATCATTAAGGGCATTGTGAATGCCAACACTGGCACTTTCCAGGCCCCGTTATCAAACGTCACTATGAACTTGGTGGATGCGCAAAAGTGCGGATACATCGTGAAAATCGAACGCATGGGCTTGCACGAGGCGGCTGCCGTTGGCTTTTTCCAACGTGGAATTTTTGTGCATCCTGAAAGTGGTCGAGGTTTGACTTTGAGAGAGGCCATTGCCGACCATTTCATCGATGCCGAAGCCTCTCTGGTGAGGTCTACCGCCCAAAATGCATTCGTCGAAGTGCCTCGTGCCATTGAGTTACGCGTTATCGATGATGTCGCTGGCTACTACGTGGATCCAGGCACTAATAACAAGCTGTGGCTCGCTGAGGCTCAGGCGCGATCGTACATTATACCGAATTTGAGTAAACTGTCGCCTCTTAAAAGTGCACCTGAAACACCTTGCTCGATGCTGTTTACGGAATCCATAACGCTGCCACCAATCAAGTCAAAAACGGCGTTAATAACGCCAGAGCACGTCCGTCTAGAAGACGCTATCAAGCTCGAATATCTTCGGCCAGAGGTGGCGGTGCTGAAAACGCCGTCGTCGGCGCCAAACGAATACACCACTGTGAAGTCATCCCTCGAGGCGCACGAACTGGAGTCGAGCACCGAACTTGAGTTCGTCTCCACTATTAACGCCGAACTACCTAGACGCAAAGCGACCTGCAGTAAGGGTTTGATATTTGTGGAAAAACCGATGCTATTCTCGGACGCTATTCAAAACCGGCGTTTGAGTACCAAAAACTGTAATTTTGTGGATGAGAAAACTGGCGTTTCGATGTCACTGAAAGAAGCCATAAATGGCGGTTTTGTGGACACGGACTTAGTTCTGGTCAAGGAGTATACGAATAAACGTCTACTCAGCATAATGGAGTCCTTTCAAAAGGGTATATTTGATGGCGTCAAAAATTCCATTTTGGATACGCGTACATCACGCCTGTTAAATTTGGAAGAGGCTTTACAGAACCAACTAATTGTCACCGACAGTTTATCGTTACCGGATGCTTTAGAATTTGGCCTTTATAATCCTCACACAGGTCGCTTTATCGATCCATTTCGCGCAGCTGTGAATCGAATTTCCCCAGCTGCGGCTGTACAGCCGCTGCGCGTCAAACGCAAATGCGATCTTACCCTGCAGGAGGCGATCGACCTCAAAATCATCGATCCATCATCAATCGTCGTTCGAGGCGCAGATGGTGCCATTTTAACATACGCACAAGCGGTAGAAAAGTATACTTTGGACCCAGTGACTGGTAAATTCTTCGATGCTTCCAGTGGAAAGTCGATTGATTTGTTGGCAGCCAGTAATCGTCGGCTCATTATGTCAACGTCTTCTCGGGTAAGAATATTTCAAGCAATGATATTTTTCTTATTCTTTTTCAAATATTTTGCTAATTTTTTCATTCGCTTTTGATTTCTTTTGATTTTTTTGGCCTTTTCTGGCTTGAAATGTTTTCCACACCTACACATATATACACACGTATGACATATTTATCTTGCATCGTTGAATTTGTTGGCGTCTTTTATGCTTTTCAACCAACAAATTAGTAAACGTTGCTTTAATCAGTTTTTATTATTTTTTATTTTTCAATATCGTACTTTTTTTCTCTGCATCAGTGTTGCTTAAGAAAGATGATGCATGATCGGTTCATTCTAAAGAAGGTTGATTTTCTTTTCTACCTTTAAAATATCATTTTGAGGTCTATGTTCTCATTTTGCACTGAATCATCCGCTGTTTGGTAATTTCTTAAATGGGGTCGACTAATGAAGATTAATTTTTATGAAGTGTTAATTTGCTTGTTTACGATTTTCAATTTACTTTTTAGCAGGTTTTTGTCTTCTTCATATTTCATAGAGAATATTTCGAGTATTATTTTGAAAATGGTTTGAATTCGAAAAATTTGTAAATAGTGTCAAATTTGCTTAATTGATTGTTATGTAGATCTTATTATTTTATCCATCATTTTACCATTGAATACGATGTAAACGTGGGCATTGTGGACTTCAAAATTGAAATATCAACAGTTTGTTTTCTCTTGTTGAATAATTTTTTGGCACTTAGAAGGTTCTTCATTAATTTAACAGAAATTTTTTTTTTCAAATTTTGGTAGTTAGTCTTGGAAAATACTGTAACAGGGGAAAACTTTTTCAATTTTTTGAACTGATGACTAGTGTAAAGAAAAATTCAGTTAATGTCGTTCTTAATTCCATAAGTAATGAAAAAGTCGTGTGTAGTTTTAGACTTGTATATCCAAGTTTTGTTTCTGATATCTGAAAATTTTTCTTGAGATTCTTACACTTTCTTCTATATTTATTTTTTTATAGAATTCCTCCGTTATGAAAGAAAGTTCGTAGGTTTCTGAACTATGTACAGGCCTAAATTTCATTATGAGAGTATGTTTTATTAATTTTTAGTTTTTCGGGTTTATTTTTATGGAGGAAAAAAAAGTTGATGACCAGGCTGAATCTTGCTGTGTAAAATGACCTGGAATTCTTATGTGATCCTCTCGGGAAAGTAGTTTTGCTTCTTCATGTGATTCAAATAAGTTTTTTGTCATTAACAAAAAACAAATTGTATAGTTGCGTTATTCAAAGTCGTGCAATATGATGAAATTTATTCTTCAAACAGAAGATTTCTTCTATCTTTGTTCTAACTGATCTTGCTCGAAAAAGAAAAAATCGTGTTTTGAAATATCCATCTTTTTTTCTCTTTTTTTTTTCTCTTTACTACTATCCTCTCAATCGTCTTCATCCTAAAGGAAGAAAAAGCGAATCATAATTATTCGTAATTTTTTGTACTCATATATTTGATTTTTACCCGTGTGTTTGCCTCAAAAAATGTTCGTGATTTTGTTTCAGGTATTGTCATCATGGCTGTATTTGTTTGGTGTTTTGTTAATCAACTCGCACCTGTGTTTTATTTTAATTTATAAAAAAAAAAAAAAATACAAACAAAAGCAAAAAATGCTCGCCTGCATATTTGCGCGTCTAATCAAAATAATATTCCTTATAGGCTATATTGGCTTCATTTGTAGTTATATTTTTGGCCTCAATTAATTTACTCGATACCGCTGGTGACATCCGCTTTACAGTTTTGGCTGTAAAAAAATTTAACTATAATTGGAATCGCTTGTGTAACCAACCATCGGCAATGCTAATACTTCGTCTTTTTTAACACTTACGCCTTTTTATTTTTTATTAATTAAATTTTTTAAACTAACTATCGTTTATTTTTATTAATATCATTTTTATAGAAAAATTAATTTGCTTTTTACTTCTATTTTTTGCTGGTACCTATTTATTTTGTTTTTCTACTATGTGTTAAATATGATTATATATAACATTAATTGTTATGTATTTATTTTTAGTTCTAATTCAATTTTTGTAATTTTTTTCTTTTGCTCTAGTTTTTTTTTGTCTAATTTTTAATTGTTTAAAAAAAAAGTTTAAAAATTTTATTTTTACTAATAATGAATATTTTTTTATTCATTAATAGCAAGCGATGGAGGAGAAATACCGTCTTTGTGATGACACTTTGTCGGAATTGTTATTGTGGATTGGTGAAATTGAAGACCGAATTGCTAACCAGGATGTTGTCCAGGAAGATGTTAACCAACTGAGAAATCAGATAAATATATTGAAGGTAAAATTACTGATTTGAACTTGGATATTTTTACGTTTTTTAAATCATCATCAAAGTTTTTTCAGATTTTGGTACTTATCCATACTTTAAGACTTCCACTCAAAAGGTCATGTGAAGTTTCTAAATGGATTTGAGATGTCTTAAAAATTCCGTCGCTTTTTATTGTTCAAAAATGTGTGCCTAATTTTAGTACCTCTGGTGATGATATTACTTGGAGACTCTTTCAAAATTTTAAATAATGATGAAGTCAAGTGTTTAGGCAGTTTAATGAATCATTACATTGCTTTCTAGCAGATATTGAATCGATCAATTTTTATTTTATCATTGATAAATAAATCTCTTAATTTTCCATTATAAATTATAGATATCTACGCTGCGCATCAACCACAGTAAGTGTGCGTGTTCCAAAAGTATCAAATTTTGTAATGGCTGCCATTCAAAAATCAAACCAGTCCCTAATAGTCTCCAACTGTCTTAATAATTTCAAGCCGAAATCTTCAAATTTACGAAGTTATCATGATGACAATATGGTGGGTTTGCAACACTTTAAGAACTCCTTCCTCTGAAAATAGCAAATTAATTTCAAAATTTTTAACACGAATGTATAGTCCGTGAAAGCTTCTAACACTACCCCAAGTTTCATTGCCATAAGTCAAGTAGCAGAGGCTCCACAGACTACCAAAATGAGTAAAAAATGGAAATATATATATATGTATATCTAATGTATAAAGACCAGTTGGCATTCTTTGTCACTAATGTTCTCTCAATGTACTGAACAAAATGTTTTGAAATTCATACCACACATGAAGAATATACTACAGGTGGTTTAGAGACCATATAAAGTAAAATCCGTTCAGCCAAACTGCTGAAATTAAGGTTCGAAGTTGTTTTTCATAAGTGTCTATGTATGAGTGCATGTGCGAAAGTAATCTTAGCATTATTGTCTGTGTATGAGTGCTATTGAAAATTACTTATCAAATTAATAACACAACAAGAGGCATATCTGTACATCTGCCAACTGGTGACTTTGTGTATATTAATATCAGCATATTCAATCCGGACATTCATTTTTTGAAGTGAAACTTCTTTAGCCAGAGTAAACTCGATCAACGTGGAACGAAATTGTTTCATATATGAAAAGGAAATGTGCACACACACACATACATACATACATACATACATACATACATACATACATAAAAACCTACACACACACACACACGCACAGCAACAACATGAGAGGAAAGCTGTATAATCACTTAGGGTGCCTCCAGGAATCTGGATTTCTTTGGCAAGCTTCGAGTTTGTGGCAACAAATTTAGTGCGGCACAAAAATATGAGGAAACATAAAAGGTGTCTCCATACTAAAACTGCTTCACATTTGGGGCAATTTAAATTTTCCGTCATCTCTGGTAAATGGTGTATTATTTTTTATTGTAGGGGCAAAGCCCCCAATTATAAAAATAAATAAAAAAGTTAAAAAAATAAAAGAAAAAGAAAAGAAAAAAAGGGGGTTGGGGCAAAAGATGACCAAAAATTAAAAAACATAAAAGATGCCTCCATACTAAAACTTTTTTACATTTGGAGTGATTTAAATTTTCTGTCACCTCCAAAAAAGGATATATTATTTTGTATAGTAGGTAGGTGACATGTTTTGAGAAAATAAATAAAAAGGCGGGTTTGGGAGATTAAAGGCCGGCATTAAAATAAAGAAAAAAGAGGGTTTGGGGGGCAAAATCTCCATTAAAAAATTAAAAATATAATCATACAAGCATAACCAACCCATACTCTCTTAGTTTAAAAACAAAAAAATATAATTTCATCCAATTATCATTCTTGGAAGTTTCACTTCAAAACTGTGTCCCGACACACACTCATTTTTTTTTTTTTTTTCGTATAGAAAGGAATAAGATAAAAAAACTCTTAACACGGCAGAAGCTCTATTAGAAAAATTAGGTTTTTGAAAAATGTAAAGTTATGTAATCATTAAAAAGTTATTAATAGATTGTAATAAATATTTGTTCCTATTGGTCCAAAATTAGCGGTTTTATAGCCAAATAGAAATGAAAATAGTGTTACTGGAAGTACCGTGTGACTAATCCACACCTAAATTTATATTAATTTATAATATTTGATACAAATTTTGTAGTTGTTGTTCGAAAATTGATAATTTTATAGCCAAAACAAAAGTACGGTACAACCGATCCGCACGAAAATTTATATCAATTTTATCAAATAATTATAAATTTTTATTTTAAATTTCGTAGCTATAGGTTGAAAATTAGAAATTTTATAGCTAAAACAAAAATGAAAATAGCTATACTGGAAATACCATATAGCCGATCCGCAACAAAATTTTTAGCGATTTAAAATTTATTATAATAAATACATGTATTAAATTTTATACCTATTAGTCAAAAATTAAAAATTTTATATCCAAAACAAAAACAAAAATAGCTTTATTGGAAGTATCGTATAGCTGATCATCAAAATTATAACAAGTTATAATATGTTATTTTGTACTGAAAGACATAAGATAACAAAAACTAACGTAACAGCAGCTCCTTAAGAAAAAGTAGGTTTTTGAAAAATGTAAAATTGGGTAGTCTCTAAAAAGTTATTAATAGACTGTAATAAATATTTGTTCCTGTTGGTCAAAAATTCTGCATTTTTTAGGTATAATAAAAATGAAAATAGTATTACCGGAAGTACCATGTGACCAGTCCATACCAAAATTTATAGCAAGTTATAATATTTGTTACAAATTTCATAGATATTGATCTAAAATTGACAATTTTTAACCCAAACAAGAACAAAAATAGCTATGCCGGAAGTACTGTATATCCGATCCGCACCAAAATTTATAGCAAGTTATGATGAATCATATTAAATGTCTGTTTTAAATTTCGTAGCTATTGGTTAAAAATTAAAAATTTTATTGTTAAACTAAAAACAAAAATTGCCATACCAGAAAATTTTGAAATTAAAAAATTATAAAGGGAAACTTGACAATTTTTAGTTTGTAATTTTAACGTTCAGTTGAAAATTTTTGATTTTTTGTTTCCCCCCCCCAAAAAAAAAAAAACCTTTGTATGTCACTATTGTCTATTAAAATCTTTATTGAATAACAATAATGATCCATGGCCTTCAAATTATACGCCCAATTAAGTCATGTAAAGAAAACTTAAATATAAGTGCTTCATTTAAACTCTGCCTGAAATCTTTTTGCAAGCTTATTTCCACATTTTAAAAGCAAGAAATTCAATCAATTCATAGAAATTATCACTTATTGACAATAAATTACAAATTCATCCGCAAATATATTGTTATAAGGGCATATCTTTTGAAGAAATAAAACGGTTAAAAATTGAAATTTTCTTGAATTACAGAATGGTTTCTTACTCAATTAGGAAAACTTGAAAAATATGTCAGATATTTGTTGGTGGTATTTTGTGGTATTATTGTCAAGCCCATTTGTGAGATGAGTACTTCCGCTTGTATATATATTGTGTAAAAAAAAATTTGAGTGACCTATATATTCGTGGTCGAAGACTCAGGATCGGCGCTTTTCCACAGATCCCACCCCCAGGTCCCGTCGTTGCAGTGAGTTCAATAGTTGTATTTTTCTTTCGAAAATACACTAATACAGAGAAAATGAGCTTCTTTTCTCTTTGAAAATTTTGTTTCTATGTAACTACTTTTATAATGTAAATTATCTTAAAATTTGGAAAACTTCGTTCATATTCGATTTTAGTTACAATTTAAAAAAGAATTGTATTTTTTAGTTGCTAATTTCAAATGCCCAATATTTTAAACTTGCAAAAAATCATGATAAATTGTCAAAATTAAATTTGCGGGTGTATATTATTGTATCAGTCTTCGATTCTAACATTTCATTTTTGTCTCTTTTTTTCCGTTTCTCGAGAAAAAATGGCTTATAATTGAAACAATTCAGAAAATTAGTTTCTTCAGTTAATTTTCTTGTCATTCTGTATAAACGGACAATTTAAGCAGTTCCCATGATATCAAAATTTAACACATTCGCATATCTCCTTTTTAATTGAAAAAGTTGAAGAAAAGAAAACTGAACTTCTTCTGGGTAATTTTTCTCTCGAAGTTTCTGTCAAGTAAGTCTTTTTCTTAAAACTGATTCATTTAATTCCATTTGGCTTCATGTTTAATCTTCCATAAATTCTCTTTGCTTTGAGGTTTTCAAGTATTTAGATATGTTTTTTTTTTTTTTTTTTTTTTTGAAAACTGCATTCAGTTTTTACGTGTAGTACCTTTTAATTAAAGCTTTCGACAACTGTTTTGCAGCTTCTGAAGGAGGAAATTGATTCGCAAACGCGATCCGTTACCAATTGTCTGGATCAAGTGCGCCAGGTTGTGGCCACCGGTAGCGAGTACTTGTCTAGAGACGAAATCAACAATCTTGAGAAGAAAGGCAAGCAATTGCGAACACGTTACGATCGAGCGAACGAGCGCACCGACAAATTGCTCAAACGTTTAACAGCCGCTCGTGACGAATTGACGAAATTCAAAAATGATTTGACCATTTTTACCACGTGGATGGAGAAGGCGCAACGCATCCTGGAGGAGAAGGAACGTTCACTGTCTAATCTGAATCGCATTGACGGGTCGCTAGAGGGAGTTCGAGACTTCGTATCCGATGTAATCGCCCACCAGGCTGACTTACGTTTCATCACAATGGCAGCCCAGAAATTCGTCGACGAATCGAAGGAATACCTGACTTGTCTTAATGAATTCCGTACCAGTTTGCCGCAACGTCTACCACACATCGAACCAATTTCAGCACAGGACAGTGTCGTTCGCAACACCGTCGCCAACGTCAGCTCTCAGTACCGCGATTTGTTGGCTAGGGTTAATGCTCTGTCCGACAAGCTCAGCGGCCTGGGTTCAAAACAGAAAGAGTATCGTGATGCCTTGAATGCAGCTAAGGCATGGCTGCGGGAAATTGAGCCTCGAGCTCACAAGGTACAAACTTAATTGAAAGTCTTTGAATAGAATGGCAGTATTTCAAAATGCGTTTTTTTTCCTCAATTTTTTGTATTATATGTGTCCCAGGTTTTGGTTGAACCTATTGCCGCTGACCCAGCATCGTTGGAAGATCAACTGGGTCGTGTCAAAGCCTTGAACAATGAACTGGTTTCACAGAGCCGATTGATCGACTCGGCCAAACAGGTAAATGATAAGATTCTATTGTACAGTGACGAAGCAAGGAGACGTGCCTTCAGAATAAGATTTAAACTTCTATGTATATGTATTTTTTTTTTGTTTTATAGGCATTAGAATCACTTCTGCGGTCCGTCGGTGATACTTTGTCGCCAACAGAAATTGCCAGTCTCAAGAATCCTGTACATGATTTGGAAAATAAATATCGTCAGTTGTGCGACGCTTTGGCCGAGAAATGCCGAGATTTGGACACAGCTTTGGTTCAGTCACAAGGAGTTCAAGATTCACTGGACAGTCTACTGCATTGGCTCAACGATGCAGAAAACACTTTGAAGTGAGTATATTATCCTTCAAGATTTGTGTGTAAAAGAAGATAAAAAGTCTGATCTGATGGTAAGATTTGCTGAGATTGTTACATCGTTCCTTGCATCGTTCGTTGTTGGTGCTGGGGAAATTGCGTAGAAATTTTAAAATAACTAATCTCGAAAGTTCGTTTTCTCAGATAATTAATTGAATCTGCCATTTCTCTGCAGTTTGTGCAGCTAAGTCCTGGGTAGAGAACTTCTAATCAGATAAATCTTATTGAGCGAATTTTTGTTCTTATAATCTCACTTCCTTACTTGAATAGTTTTCATGAGAGAATACAGTTCTTCTTTACTGCTCCATTATTTGTACTCTGGATTGAACTCTCATAAAGTATACTTGAATTGTATATCCGGAAAAAAAATCTACTTTTTGACCATTAATGTTAAGGTTTGTCTTGAAACGAGCCAATATACGTATAATGGCTTCTTTTCTTATTTTATTAACAAATGTAAATGGAGAGGTTTGTGACGGTCTCTTTATTATTTCAAAATTGTGGAATTATGACTACTTTTTTATTCCTCCTATTTAACGAAATCATTTTTCATTAATTTCTACTCTGTGTGTAGGAACATTACACGACCAGCCAGTTTACACAAAGAACGTCTTGAAGATCAGATGAGAGAACACCGTGTTTTGCAAGCTGATGTCGACTCGCATAAGCCAAGTGTTGACAGTGTCACGCTAACAGCCAAAGAACTGATCAACACCGCTAGTAATCCTCGACTTGCTAAGAAGATTGAAACTAAATTACGTGATGCAACTTCCAGGTAAAAAAAATATCTGAAATACGCATAGCATGTCGGAAGACATCGATTTTCGTTTTGATTTTTTGTTTTGTTTATAGATACGACAAATTACTGGACAAAACCATCAAACGTGGCGATCTGCTCGCTCAGATATACCACAGCTTGACCTTATTCAACGACCAAGCCTCTTCTCTAGAACGCTGGTTAGGAGAGGCGTTGGAAATCATACCGGAAGCGTCCAATAATAAAATTGAGGATTTGGTGGCCCAAAAAGATACGCTGAAAACTACGCTTGACCAAGTCATCCAAGATGGTAAATCGCTTATTAACCACAAAGATGTTACCGATACGGCTAATTTGCGTGATCGTGTAAAGGCCTTAGAACTACTATGGAAGGAGTTAAACCAGGTGCTGGATGACAAACATCGAAATTCAAGACTGCGCCAAGAGCAGCTGAGTGCGTACGAAAAACTTCGCGACCAAATTCTGAAGTGGCTGACCAGCATTGAGAACACCGTCAACCGATTGGAACCGGTGTCCGTCGAAATGGAGAGTATTAAGAAACAAATTGACGAACTAAAACCGATTATTAAGGAGCACCGAGATTATGGTATCACTATCGACAAAATAAACGATTTAGGTAACACATTTGATGCTCTTAATAGGCCGGAGACACCAACGAGAAGAAGAAACACTGCATCGCCTACGAAACGATTGGGTTTAAATTCGACTTATGGTGGTCGTCGAGGTTCGCAGGACAGCATACCGTCTCCATCGCGAGGTATTGGTTACTTGACAGCAAGTCCTGGTGGCTCTAGTGGTTTTGGTAGTCGTCGATCGTCTCAAGACGGCTTCCTGATGGACGAATTGTCCGAGGTACAACAACAGCTGGCCGAAATCAATAACCGGTACAATTTGCTTGGGGTACGTCTGTTGGACCGCCAGAATGAGTTGGACAGCATCCGGGAAGAGTTGCGTCGACACTTGGAGCATTTGAAATCGTTGACTCAGTTCTTGGATAAAATCCAGCGGCTATTGCCGAAAGATAGTGTTCCGCAAACGAAAGAAGAGGCTGACAAGGCGATCAAGAATATCAAGGGTATTTTAGAAGAAATATATGAAAAGCAAGCTGTTTTGGAGAGCACCAAAGCTGGTATTAACGACTTGTTGAGACGTAAACCGACCGCCCACGGTTCCAAAATTTTACAAAACGAATTACAAGACATTTCCGCTCGATTTAAGAAATTACACGATCTGTGTAAAGATCGTATCCAAATTCTAGAAGATTTGAAGGACTTCCACGACACGCACGATAATCTGTCGAATTGGCTGAATGCCAAAGACCGAATGATGACAGTGTTGGGACCAATTTCGTCTGATTCGCGCATGGTGCAGAGCCAGGTTCAACAAGTGCAGGTATTGCGCGAAGAATTCAGAACACAACAACCACAACTTGACCACTTCGTAAACATTGGTGAGAATATCCTTTCGCGTATACCAGATCGTAAGTCACCAGATGCGCAGAGATTATTGACTAAGTTGTCCAACATCCAGAAGAAATGGAATGACTTGCTTTCGCGTCTGGATGAACGTGCCAATAGCTTGGGTGCTGCTGCGGACACATCTAGAGAATTTGATGCTGGCCTCATAAGATTGAAGGACGCCTTACAGAGCATTTCTGACCAGCTGGACGACATTCCACACGATAAAGAACCTGACGAACAGCTTCGTAAAATACAGAATCTAGAACGTCAATTGGAAGGCCAACGACCATTATTGGCTGATTTAGAGGCAGCTGGTGCTGCATTGTGCGATGTAATCAGCGATCCTACGTCGCGTGCTGAAATCCAAGGAAAATTGTCGGCTGTCAATCGGCAGTACAACAATCTCCAGAAGAAATTGGACAATCGTAAAGCCGAAATCGAAGGCTTACTTCGAGATGGCCGCCAGTTTGAGTCGTCATGTGCTCGTTCGCTAGGATGGCTGGCAGATACGTTAGGCGCCATTCCTGAAAGACTGTTGATATCGGCCGACAAAGACGTGTTGCAGCAGCAAGTTGACCAGCACGAGCCAATCTATCGTGACGTCATGAGCAAGGAGCACGAAATTATAATGTTGCTAAATAAGGGCAAAGATTTGTTGGCTCGTTCAAATCAGCAAAACAGAACGGATACGCGTAGCCTGCAGAAGGAGCTGGACAAGATTCAGCAGCTGTGGGATAGATTGCGTCGAGATACAGTTGACCGACAGACGCGACTTCAAACGTGCATGGAACACTGTAAGAAATATTACCGTGCGTTGGAGGCGTTCATTCCATGGTTGTCACAGGCCGAAAATAAACTGGACTCGCTAAAACCAGACACTTACAAACGAATCGACGTTGAGAAACAACTACGTGAGCTGTCCTTGTTCCGCAACGATGTGTGGAAACACTCTGGCGAATTCGAGAATCTAAAAACGCTGGGCGAAACCTTCTTGGCGGCGTGCGATGTTGACAAGGAGTTGGTAAAACAGGAATTGGCTGCTGTCAAAGCTCGATGGGACAAACTGAACAATGGTCAGTGAACGTCGAAATATGGTTCGATTCGACTAGTTGTGGAGCTTTAATACTGATGTTGGTATCCGTTTTTTCTTTTTTTTTTTTTCAGAATTGCTTGAAAGAACGCAGTGGCTGGAAGACACAGCGCGCAGACTCGCAGATTTCTCAGAAAACCTACGAGATTTAACTCATTCGGTACAAAGATGTGAGGATAGATTGGCTTCTCACGATGCCCTTGGTGGTGCTTCACGAGACCCGAAAATGCTCGAACGAATTAAGGTAGATTACATTATTTTCAAAAATAATGCTTATTATCTATTACTCGTATGGGTAGGTATAAATTGAATCATTTTTACGTTCAGATTTTTTATTCTCTGAAAACTTTTAAATTCTTTCAATGCCATTAAAATGTGAAAAATTGTGGTTGACGTCAGTAGTGCATTATTTTCAGTTTAGTTAGTGATGAATAATATTATTTGACCAAGATGTTCGTCGGAATTATTATTTATATAAATTTAAAAGTATGGGTTTTCGGTGTGGATTATTGTAGCTTTGTATTTATATATTTATAGATGGTGTTTAAAAAAAATTCTATCTAAAAGTGTATTAGGTGTTTTTATAAATGAAATCGATAATATCACCTAAGAAAAAAATTGCAGAATAATTTAAAACTGCTTGGAAAATGTTACTTGACTCGAATCAACCCTACTTTCGTTTATGATGCACAGAATTTGCGCGAAGAAGCCTTGGGATTAAAAAAACCATTGCAATCTTCCCGCCAAACTGCGAAAGACTTGATCGCCGAGGCTTCTGAACTGGGAGTTGGAAACGCCACCCACTTGTTGGACGACGTTGATGGTGTATCGGAAAGGCTAAACGATCTGTTAGCTAAATTGGATGACCGTTGTAGTCAGCTACAGTCAGCATCCACTGCTCTGGCTCAATACAATGTAAGTTCTTGGTGAATTTCCTTCATCTGTATTATTCTACTTTCAGTTTCACACGTCATTTTCTGCATCGTTTCAGGAAAAGATCAAAGGTTTGTCGATAAATCTGTTGGCATTAGAGCAGGAATTAGATGCTATGAAACCGATTGGTCGCGATGTGAAAACTGTTCGCTCGCAATTGGATGATATTAATAAACTCCTTAAGAAGGTATGTGTAATCTTGTGTCATTAAATTTGATACTGTTGTTCGCATTCGCCTTCACGTCTCATGTTTGTTAGATTACTCACGCCAACGAAGATGTGCTCAATGCCATTGAAGCCGGCGAACGATTGGTTGATGCTGGTTTCAGTTCTGACACGGCTGTCACTCGTGAACAGACTGAAGCTCTTACTCGTCAACTGAATCGATTGGATGAACGAGCTCGCAGTCGCGAACAGAATTTGGAAAATGTGCTCGACAAACTGCTAGACTTCCAACAAAATCATACCAACGTTGTCAACGATATTGTTCATGTATATTTCAAAATATCTATATTACCGTAAATAAATAACTGATGTATTTCTGTATCAGTCTAAGTCCCATCTAATATTTATTGTACAGGCCAGTGAAGAACTTCGCCGATTAAAGCCTGTCGGTTCGGAAGTGGAAGTCATTAAATCGCAGAAAGATGAATTTGCCAACTTCAGAAAGGTCTTGATTGAACCATTGTCGCAGAATGTTAACGATGTTAATAAACAAGGACAAGGATTAATCCAGTCGGCTGCTGGCGGTGTGAATACTTCCGGACTGGAAAAAGATCTAGAAAAATTGAATGATAAATGGAACGCACTGAAAGATAAGGTTTTTATTTATTCTTTTTGATTCTTAATTGTAAAGTAAATGAAAAATTTAGGCAGAAAAAAAGTAATGTCTTGCTCGAAAAACTGGTTATTTCATTGATACAGCACCCTGTGTATTCTATGCTTTTTTCCCAATTTAAATTGGTCAAGTTCGATTTAGTAATCTCTTGTACATTTCCGTCATTCCAACGATGAATAATTGATTTTGATGTGATAAAAATTCAAATATTCGTCAATTTTATCTTTTATTTCCTTTTTCGAAGCCTTTCGTTAAAATTTATTATTACTTCTTTCAATGAACTTGAGAGATTATCTTTATGGAAAATGTACATGGACCTGAAATTGAAGAGGCTAAGGTAGTTTTGAATTCTCATAAATCAATTTTGTGAAATATTCACTCATAAAATACTTTATCAGATTTATTTATTGAAACTGCATCTTGAATATTGAAAGAGGTATGTAAATTCGAATTTATTCGAATTTGAGAATTATGTCTATAAGTTGAGACATTTAATTTTTGAGTACAATAATTGACATCGATATGCACTTAAAATATGTATTAATTTGATCTTGCTCATTCTAGTTTGTTGGGAGTAAATTTCAAGTACACTCTTATTTGGCTTTCAATTTTATATCCCGAAAATTTGCATTAAATTCATATTGTACATGTAGAGTTCGGTATTTTTGAAATCCTGTTCATTGTACTTTTCTCCGAACTAGAAACTGCTCATTTATGAATTTTCGTTTGACTGAATGTATTACCTACTCAGTCCATTAATTTCGTATGTTTAATGAGGTTTAATAATTAAATTATCGCGGTGTTATAGCTCAACGAACGCGATCGAAAACTCGACATTGGACTTTTGCAATCTGGCAAATTCCAAGAAGCGTTGGCTGGTCTGGCCAAATGGCTGACCGATACGGAAGAAATGGTGGCCAATCAGAAACCGCCATCCGCCGACTACAAGGTCGTTAAAGCTCAGCTTCAAGAGCAGAAAGTAAGTAAAACATGATTTATTAATTGTTTAAGAAAAGCTTGTACGATTTATAATGTTGTCTCGGTGTGATTCCTAGTTCCTGAAAAAGATGTTGCTAGATAGACAAAATTCTATGTCGTCATTGGCCGCCATGGGTAGTGAAGTTGTCGCTGGCGCAGATCCAAATGAACGTAAAGCCATCGAGCGCCAACTGCGTGATTTGATGCAGCGATTCGATAATTTGTCCGAAGGAGCTGCACAACGAATGGATGCATTAGAACAGGCCATGCTCGTTGCCAAACAGTTCCAGGTTAGCGTCTGTATCTTTGTATTAGCTATTGTCAGCCGAAATTAGATAATTAATCGTGTTTTTTGAAATGCCTAGGATAAACTGGTTCCAATTTTGGAATGGTTGGATGGCACCGAAAAGAAGATCAAGGAGATGGAATTAATTCCGACCGATGAGGAGAAAATACAGCAACGCATCAAAGAACATGATGTAAGTTGTTTGATGAGTAAGACAGGTGTGAAAATTGTTTTTTAGTTGAAAGCAGTATTTAATAATTATTGTTGAGTACGCATGAGTGTAACATTTAGTTTGACTGACGATGATTCAGAATGTACTAAAAGTACTGAGATGAGAGAAAGGAAGTGAAATGAATCGAGAGGAGTTGAAACAAATAACAAATAAATTTCAACGTCTACGAGTTATTAAGTTAAGTAAAATTTGATTGTTTCTGTGACAAAATTTTAATTTCATGCTTCTCGATAGGCACTTCACAAAGACATTCTGCGTAAAAAACCAGCTTTGACCGAGTTGACAGAAGTGGCCAGTAACTTGATGACTTTGGTCGGTGAAGACGAAGCTGCCGGTGTTGCAGACAAATTGCAAGACACAGCGGACCGTTATACCGCATTGGTGGATGCTTCGGATAACTTGGGACAACTACTTCAAGCTTCTCGAGCTGGATTACGTCATCTCGTTTTGACTTACCAAGATCTGCAAGCATGGATGGAGAGTATCGATAACAGACTTAACCGATACAAAGTTATGCCGGTGCACACAGAAAAACTCTTGCGTCACTTGGAAGATCTTGCTGTAAGTTTCGTGTTCGTACCTTATGACTAATGCTCGTCCTATAATGTTCTTCACATATCATTGTTTTGTTTTGCAGGACGTTACCGAAGAAATTTCAAATCGACAAATGGACGTTGACAGTACTGTCGACAGCGGACTAGAATTGATGAAACATATTTCTAATGATGAAGCCATTCAATTGAAAGACAAACTGGATTCATTGCAGAGACGTTACCGTGATTTGATCTCTCGTGGTGCCGATTTGTTGAGAACTGCTCAAGTATGCAAATGCATCTTTGATATTCATGCTTGACTTTGAGTAACGTCGAATGTATAATTTCTCAATTTGTTATAGGAAATGTTACCATTAGTACAGCAGTTCCATAACTCGCATAATCGATTAGTTGACTGGATGATGGAAGCTGAAACGCAACTTCAAGTTGCCGAACCTAGGGAGGAAGACATCGCCCGCCTAGAGTTAGACATTCAAGGTGAATCAAACTTTCTACTAAAATTTACTGAATTCACGGTACAAATTTTTACTATGTTTTTTTTATACTTACAGAATTCCGGCCAGTTCTGGAGAATATTAATCTTATCGGACCACAGTTATGTCAGTTCTCTCCTGGAGAAGGAGCCGCAACCATCGAAGGTTTAGTAACTCGTGACAATAGACGATTCGACGCAATTGCTGAGCAAATTCAACGTAAAGCTGAACGAATTAACTTATCGAAACAGGTACTGTTAAATTCATTTTAACAATGAGTACCGCATACTGAACGAAAAATAACCCTAAATTTTTTATGTGCAGAGATCGTTGGAGGTCATTGGTGATATCGATGAATTACTCGACTGGTTTCGTGAAGTTGAAAACCAACTACGTGATGCAGAACAGCCTAGTGCGGAACCAGATATTATTAGGATGCAATTGAAGGAACATCGAGCGTTAAACGATGACATTTCTAGTCAGAAAAGTCGCGTCCGTGACGTACTCTCCACCGCCAAAAAAGTTAGTTAAAATTATTGACGAGTGCTCTATACTGTTATGCACGTAAGTTTATTACTTGTACATTTTAGGTGTTGAGAGAATCAGCTCACAGCGAAGAAATTTCAACGATTCGTGAAAAAATGGAAGATCTTAAAGATATCGTGGATATTGTCTCGAGACTTACTTCCGATCGACTAGGAATATTGGAGCAAGCTTTACCATTGGCTGAACATTTCCATCAGTCTCATTCAGACTTAAGTTCATGGTTAGATGACATGGAAAGACAAGTGGCTTTGTTGGCTATGCCAGCGTTGAGACCAGATCTCATCGCTCAACAACAAGACAGGAATGAGGTACAGTACTTTAGTTACTGAAATAATTTCAACTTGCAAAATTAATTTTTATTTTGATATGAATTTTGTCATTCAAAACATCAAGTCGCTTTTTTAAAATTATTTAGGAAGAAAATCATTCATAAAAATGAAGTAGTATGATAATTGAAAAGCTTAGAAAAGCTCCGTCTTTAACTGTAGATCAATAACAATTGTACTGCTCATATTTTGCAACCCTTTGACAACCTATAATTTCGAAATTGATCGATTTTTCTACGTTTTTTCCCCGTATATATGTTTAGATCACAAGGACAAATATTTTTTTTCATTATATTTTCAAATTTATTAATTTGAAATATATTTATTTTTTGGTAAAATAACAGTTTGAAATTTTTTATTATCATCTTATTCTTCATTTAAAATACATTTATTATGAAAATCATATGTGATTATTCTTGTTAAACTTTCTCTTATTTAAATTTTAAGTGGTCCAATATTTAAACTTCAAGTTTTACTATTGTATAAATTTTACAACCCATTTGACCTCTTTGATTATAGTTGTAGATCATATGTTTGAATCGGTAGTTTTACTTTTATTTTACTGTATTCATTCTTGAAATTTGAAAAACCTAACAACTTTCTGTAAATTAAAGTTTAGGTTTTTTTTGTTTTTTTTTGAATTTTTACATTTTATTTATTTATTTTAATGGAATTATATCAACTGTTTCTTAGTTCGCCCAATATCGCTTAACCAACCTTGAATAAAACATGTGATGTAATGAGTAGTCCAACTTAGTTTAGAAATTATTTTGTTTAGTTGTTTATCCAGTCGATTAACGAACACAGACCTCTTGTGGAGAAGTTAAACAAAACGGGTGAGGCACTCATTCGTTTGTGCAACCCAGAAGAAGGTGCCAAGGTTCAGGATATCTTGGATTCGGATAACGCTCGTTATTCGGCTCTTCGCTTGGAATTGCGACAACGGCAACAGGCTCTTGAAAAAGCCCTGCAAGAGACCAGCAAATTCAGCGACAAACTCGAAGGCATGTTGCGCGCTTTGCAAAATACTGCCGAACAGGTATCTGGAGCTGACCCAATTTCAGCACATCCGCCTAGAATACGCGATCAGATTGATGAAAATGCTGCTCTCGTTGAAGACCTTGACAAACGTGAAGAAGCATTTTTAGCCGTCAAAAAAGCTGCCAACGATGTCATCAGCAAAGCTCCAAATGCTGCCGATCCAGCTGTTAAAGGTATTATATATTACCATTCATGTTTGATTCCTTGTGATTATGAATTCGTCTTGTCATTTTCGTGGGTGGAATGTATTTTCATAGATATGAAACGAAAATTGGAGAAACTCAACAACTTATGGAATGACGTCCAAAGAGCTACCAGCGATCGTGGAAGAAGTCTCGAAGATGCTTTGGCTATAGCTGAGAAATTCTGGGATGAGCTGCAATCTGTTATGATCACGCTGAGGGATTTGCAGGATTCACTCAACTCGCAAGAGCCACCTGCTGTGCGGCCTGAAATCATTCACCAACAACAAGTGGCCTTACAAGAAATCAAAGCAGAGATCGATCAGGTTTGTTAGGTTTCCAATATTCTTGATATGTTATGTGACCTGCTGTTTGTCTAGCTAACGTTTGTTCGAATTATCTAGACAAAACCCGAAGTAGAACAATGCCGTGCCACTGGTCAGCAATTGATGAAAGTCTGCGGTGAACCCGACAAACCAGAGGTGAAGAAACATATTGAAGATTTGGACAACGCCTGGGACAATATTACCGCTTTGTTTGCCAAACGCGAAGAGAATCTCATCAACGCGATGGAGAAGGCTATGGAATTCCATGAAACGTTACAAGTATTTATCAACTAGTGCCTAATTCTGGTGTGTATACGTTTATTGTAGTGTTAATGATTGGGATTGGTCAATTTGTGCAGGCTATTTTAGAGTTCTTGGATAAAGCTGAAGATAAATTCGCCAATCTGGGACCGTTAGGAACCGATATCGATGCTGTTAAACGACAAATTGCGCAACTGAAACAATTCAAGTCTGAAGTTGATCCACATATGGTGAAGGTGGAGGCGTTAAACAGGTAAAATTTAATGTCTTAAATTTCTATTGTTGATTGAAAGATGTATTTGTCGCGTTTCCAATATGATTATATGACTTCATTTCTTTTTTGCTTTCATAATGATAAGGATTATAAAGAGGTAAAGCAGCTAAGTCTTGATTGACATATTTGTGGGCATTATTTTTTTTTAAAAACAATTTCTATTAATATCGCTGCTCTACAATTTGTTCCTTCGTTTTGCAGACAAGCTCAAGAATTAACAGAAAGAACGTCGGCAGAGCAGGCGGCGGCGTTGAAAGAACCGTTGGCCAGTGTAAACAGAAGATGGGACGAGCTTCTGAGGGGTATTGTCGAAAGACAACGCCAGTTGGAGAACGCATTGTTGCGATTGGGCCAGTTTCAACATGCGTTGGCTGAACTTCTCACTTGGATTGACAACACGAACAGAACTTTGGACCATGAGCTGAAACCAGTTGCTGGTGATCCACAATTACTGGAAGTGGAGTTGGCCAAATTAAAGGTGTTTAATTTTCCCTTTTACATTGCCTAAGAAATTATGGACATTTGTGTCTTAAATTGTTGTCTTATTGCACAGGTCTTAGTCAATGACATTCAAGCTCATCAGTCCAGTGTCGATACGCTCAATGATGCTGGTCGACAGATCATTGAGAGTGGCAAAGGAACGGATGAAGCTTCGACCACGCAAGATAAACTATCGACACTAAATAAGAGATGGCGCGATTTGTTGCAAAAAACTGCTGATCGGCAACTTGAGTTGGAAGAAGCGTTACGCGATGCTCAACGGTGCGTGTTGTTTTATCGTTATTTGATGGAATATGCTTCGAATCGCTATATTTCCCTATTTTCTGTAGATTCGCTGCCGAAATTCAAGATCTGTTATCATGGCTTGGTGAAGTTGATGGTATAATTGCTGCATCCAAACCAGTTGGAGGTTTGCCAGAGACTGCTAGTGAACAACTCGAAAGATTTATGGTTAATTGTTTTTAATTATCTTTATCTCGGTTATTTCATAGAAAGCGTTTAAACAACTTTCTTTTATAATATGTTCAAAATACTCACCTCATATGACAATACTGAATTTTACCATTTTTCGATTCACTTTCAACTATTTTGTATTGAAATTGTGGGGTTTAATTGATGATAAAATACATATTGAGACTTATAGCTACAATCGTGAAATAGAGATTTATTTGTCTAGCAACTTACTTTGGTTAAATTTACTCTTGTGGGATTGAGTTAATTAGTCAATGCGAATTCCAGTATTTGCTGATATGTTATTATCCTCGATTTTATTTTGCCTAATTTTGATGATCCCAGTACAAGGTTGAAAAATGTCCTTTATATATAAATTTTATTTTTTCGAAATTGAAAAATAAGTCTCCGTTAGGTGTCATGCGTTAAATTTACCAAGTACAGTCGTATTAACGGATTTTCGTGTTCGTTTTCAATGCATTCACAATTTTTCTATTGAAATGTATGCTTTGAAGTTTTTGAATATTTCTCTTTTAGGAGGTTTATAATGAACTGGAAGAAAATAGACCAAAAGTTGAGGCAGTACTCGCGCAAGGACAAGAGTACTTGAAAAAATCTCCAAATCCGAATGCCACCAACTTGCAACATAATCTTAAGACTCTGAAACAACGATGGGACAGCGTTACTGCCAGAGCTAATGATAAGAAGATTAAATTGGAGATAGCTCTGAAAGAAGCTACCGAATTCCATGACGCTCTTCAGGTAAGTTTTGACTTTTTCGTTTTCTGACAAGTATTCATTTTTTTTGCCTCATCTTTTCGTAAATATATTTTTAGGCGTTTATTGATTGGTTGACTAATGCGGAGAAGATTTTGACCAATTTGAAACCCGTTTCTCGTGTATTGTCCACCATTCTTAACCAGATCGAAGAACACAAATCATTCCAAAAAGATGTTAGTGCTCATCGCGAAGCAATGTTGCACCTTGACAAAAAAGGAACCCACCTGAAATACTTTTCGCAGAAACAAGACGTTATCTTGATTAAGAATTTGTTGATCAGGTACTTTACTAATTTACTTTAAATGACAGTATATATATATATATGCCTTCCTCAAGTATGGAACTCTTGATTATTTTTAATTTTTTTTAGTGTTCAACACCGATGGGAAAGAGTTGTGGCAAAGAGCGCCGAAAGAACAAGAGCCCTAGATCATGGTTACAAAGAAGCTAGAGAATTCCACGATGCTTGGTTCGTTTTTAGTAGTGTGTTTTGATTTTCTGCTGTGTTATGGATCTTGTTAAACGAATATTTCTCAATTTTAGGTCGAATTTAATGAATTGGCTCACTGAAACTGAGAAAGGTTTGGACGAATTGGCTCTGGAAGCTTCGGGTATAAGTAACGCTCCCGAAAAGATTAAACAACGTCTTGCAAAACATCGCGAATTCCAAAGAGCGTTGAGTGGTAAACAAGCCACGTATGATGCCACCATGCGTATGGGTAAAGCGTTGAAAGAAAAAGCTCCAAAAACCGACGAGCCACAGCTCAGACAAATGATGTCCGAGTTGAAAGAGAAATGGAACACGGTTTGTTCGAAATCGGTGGACAGGTATGTTGTACTCTGATGTCAAGTGATATTGTTTTTCGAGGTTCAGTCACCCGTATTTTATTTCTACTAGACAACGAAAACTTGAAGAAGCTCTTTTATATTGTGGTCAATTCAAAGACGCTTTGCAAGCTTTGCTCGATTGGTTGAAACGAACGGAGAAAGAATTGTCTGACGAGGGCCCAGTTCATGGTGACTTGGACACAGTTACGGCTTTAATTGACCAACACAAGGTGGTTACACGAAAAATTCGCGTTATTTTTGTTGTTTCATTGCTTCGGAGCGGTATTATAGATTTTGTATTTTGTCGTTTTAGGCATTCGAACAAGAGTTCTCCAATCGAACTTCGCAGTTGGATTCAGTGAAGAAGACCGGTAATGAATTGATTAGAAAAGCTAACCCTGAAGATGCAGAACATTTGCGATCTCAGTTGAATGAAATCGACGACTTGTGGGACAGAACCAGCAGACTTTGTGAACGCAGAGCTAACCGTTTGAAAGATGCTTTAAAAGATGTGAGTATCGAGTAACAAGATACTTCCGTTCTTTAGCCCCTTGAATACTCTACTAGGCAGGTTATATTCTTTTTGTTTATTTTTTTCTTTACAGGCTGAAGAACTACACAAATCCGTCCATATGTTGCTGGAATGGTTATCAGATGCCGAGATGAAACTTAGATTCGCCGCTACTCTACCAGAAGACGATCAAGAAACTAGAAACCAACTTTTCGACCATGAAAAGTAAAGCATTCCCTATTAACTTCAGTAGCTTGTTTTAATTGCCGAATCGCGGAGTGTCTGTAATGGTTGTTGATGTTTTACAGGTTTATGCGAGAATTGGCTGACAAAGAATACGAGAAAGACGCAACTATCGCATTGGCGCAGAGTATCCTGGAGAAAGCTCACCCGGATGCTGTATCTGTGATCAAACACTGGATTACTATCATTCAGTCTAGATGGGATGAGGTGTCCACATGGGCCAAGCAGGTACGTGTAGATTGCGAGTAACTGATGAAATATTTTATTTTTAACTTGCGAAATTCTTGAGTTCGAAGATTTTGGTTTTATTTTCTACTTGCAGCGACAAAGCAAACTGCAAGAACATTTGCGATCGCTGCAGGATTTGGATTCATTATTGGAAGAATTGTTGGCTTGGCTGCAGCGCCTAGAGAACCAGTTACTCGCTTTGGAGGCCGAACCACTGCCCGATGACATTCCAACGATCGAACGCCTGATCGAAGAACACAAAGACTTTATGGAAACCACGGCTCAACGACAACAAGACGTCGACACTGTTTGCAAAGCGAAACATGTTCCATTGGTGGCAGATCGCAAGGCAGTCACCAAAAAGTCGACAACCAAGTGAGTAAACAACTGGATTTTTATTAGTATCGTGTAGAGTCTTTATAGTTAGATTAATTTAACCATTAATATTTCGAACATTTTCAGTCTGAAAGCGTCCAGAGATAATCTGCATGACAAACATGGAAGGTATGTGTTACGAAGTTTATCAATTGATTCCTGTCTATCCTTTGCTCCTCATTTTTAATGTTACCAATTTTCTTAAATCTATTTATCAGTCGCACAAATCTTGGTTTAAAAGAGAAATCTGATAGTTTACCTCACATTGGGCCAAGATTCCCACCGAAGGGAAGGTTTGTATTTTCGTTATTGGATTTTTCGAGAGGTTATTCGTGATTTCTATAACATATCTCCATTATTGTGTTGTGTTACAGCAAAGGCAGTGAACCAACGTTCAGAAATGCTCGATGCAAACAGTTATACGAAAAATGGCGTAACGTTTGGTTGTTGGCGTGGGAACGACAACGACGTCTGCAAGAGAAACTGGACTACCTGCGAGAGGTGGAGAAAGTTCGCAACTTTTCCTGGGATGACTGGCGTAAACGAGTGAGTATCAAAGTTCGAAATTGAAGGAGGAAATTAATGAACGCTTCTAAATAATAATTAAATAATTTCTTCAATAGTTCTTGAAATTCATGAATCACAAGAAATCTAGATTGACGGATCTGTTCCGTAAAATGGATAAAAATAACGATGGTTTAATTCCAAGAGACGACTTCATCGATGGAATTATGAAAACGAGTACGTTGTATTCCGCTTTACTTCAAAAAAATTACTTATATATGCATGGAAGATAAAAAACTTCGTAACAATAAAACAAATGTAACATAAGTTGGAAAAGTGAATGTTTTTTCGTTGAAGAATGGTTTTGTTGCGTTAGATGAAATATCAAATTGATACGGCATTATGAATAAAGAATGAGGAAAGTTCCACTTGAGAGAAAATGATAGAAACGAATAATTATTAGCTCGTTTGTTTTCAGCGTGTGCGTTTACAAATACAATTCTTGTCATGCCATAAAAACTCATTTTTCGAGTTGTCAAGATATGTTAAGACTTTTATTATCAGACGCAAAATTTCATTGTAATTAATTTTGAAAACGTGCGTGTTAATTTCATCACCATTTATAATTATGTTTTGAGAAATAGTAAATTTCCCTACGAGAACTCACACTGAGCGATCCTCGACGAGTTGCGATTTGCAACACGAATCGCCAGGGAATTTTGTAGTTTTTCGAGTCAAAGTTACTCACATTGCACTCGAGTTGCAAACACTGTTTTCTGCAACATATGCGCATGCGCAATTGGGGAAGGCGTCTGATTGTTCGGAAAGAGGAGCCAAACATTTTTGTTGCGGGAGGAGGTACTTGTTTTGCTCCCGCTATTTTTTTACCACTAAAAAATTTTGCTTCCTGGTCAGAAATTCTACATTTTAGGCCTTGAGAAAAAATACCTAATCGCGCATTTTGGGACATGTATTGTGGAAAATTAATTTGTAGGTTAGATTATATTTTGTAAAAAAAGAAAAAATCTATATTAGCTTCATAGAAAATTTGATTTACTTCTTAAATGACTGGCACCATCGCATCAATCTGCGCAGCCATTCTTTCATTCAAATTTTGAATAACTACCCTACATTTAGAATGGATCAGATGTTGACATAATCTGATGAAATATATTTCATTTGTGTACCCTTAAAAATTCCTAAAATATCCCAATCTTTAATCTTTTTATCTTTCTTCCGACCTATCTATTTTCTTTCTATCAGTTTCAATCATTTTTTCTTCTTATTTTTGCTTTTTTTGAAAATTATATCTTTTATCTGTAGTACAAGTTTTTATCAGTCAGCATTTGCAAAGTTTCAATTCCTAAAAAAATGATGTTTTTTTCTTCTATTTTCCATTACCTACGTCTCAATGAGAAGAATTTGTTTTACTGTAGAATTCGATACCAGTAAACTGGAAATGAATGCTGTGGCTGACATGTTCGATCATGATGGAGCTGGTTTCATCGATTGGAAAGAATTTATTGCTGCCTTAAGACCGGACTGGGAAGAAAAACGACCGGATACAGAAGCCGAGAAAATTCACGATGAGGTCAAACGATTGGTTATGTTGTGTACTTGTCGCCAGAAATTCCGTGTATTCCAAGTGGGCGAAGGAAAATACAGGGTAAGTGTCATTTTGATACACTAATCGTCTTGATGATGGCTAGAGATTGTAATGTGAACAAATTAAATTGCAGTTCGGAGACAGCCAGAAATTACGTTTGGTTCGTATTTTGCGATCGACAGTTATGGTTCGTGTTGGCGGTGGGTGGGTCGCTTTAGACGAATTTCTCGTTAAAAATGATCCTTGTCGAGGTACGTTACTTATCAATTAATATCCGTACATTTAAGATAGGAAAAATATTTAGTTTATGAGATGAAAAACGTGTCGGAGACGCTAAGTCGATCAAAACACTTTCACTCGCTGAAATTTACTGTCTAAATTAACTCATTAACCATTATTATTTTTTCGAATGGAGCTCATTTGATGTAGATGAAAGCGTCTTTGTCTACGTTTATTTAACAATTAATTTTTTTCTTATTTTATTATATCGACTAATTATTTCAGTTCATTTTAACTTAACGCGGTATAGGGTTTTTGCCTCGTTAACGGGAGATATAACTTTTTGTTCATGAATTATATGTTCTGGGTTACCTGTACTTGTAACATGTTAACCAAATAATTTAGATGTTGGTGTCTCAAACCACGCTCTAGGAATTTATTTGTTCCATTAATACAACGTCCACGCGCGAAAAACTTACAGCATGTGAATCAGTTCTCTTAACTGGGTGTAATTGTATGTGTGAAGGTTCTCGTTTCTCTCTCCATAATAAGTAAATTCCACTCATTCTGTTATTCTTAACAATGTACGCTTAACAGTTTTGTTCCTTGACAATTTTTTTTGTCATTTTCATTTGATAATTACGTAGTACAGACAGTGTAAATTTATTTTTCGTAAAAACGGCCTCCACCAGCAGCATGCGTTTGCGCTGAAATTTGGAAACTATCAGTTTGTTTTTTGAATTGATTCAATGAGTTATTTGCTAAAAAAAAATGCTTCAACTGAAATGGTACATTACGTACTTTCGAGCTTTTTTTCGGAGTTTTGAATAGTGAAAAAGATCTTCTAACTGGAAAAATATTTCGTTGGAATTACATTTATGGAAAAATTGTAAAAATCATTATTTGTAAAATTGTTAAAAAACTACGTGCATGATTAAAGTTTTGTTTTGAACCTTTTTTTCTCTATTTAGTAATTTGGTGGTAGTTTTTATTGTCACTTTATTGCTGTAACTAACAATTTGTATTAATTTAATGCTTTTTCTGTTTGTTTTTTTGTTTTTCCCTATAATTTCCTTTTCCATGGTGGTATATTTTTCTACTAAATCATCTTCTCTATTCCTGGCTTTTTAAAAAAATTGTATTTGTTGTTATTTTTGTTTTGTTTTTTCCCTTCTATTTGCTCGTTGAAAATACCGAATGACTCTATGTATATTGTATATTCGGTATTAGTTGAAATGTTGCCTATGCCAAATCCATATATTCCAGAAGAGCATGAACCATGGTGTCCGTATAGTTTGATACAGCTCATGTGTAAGAACCATGCAGAATTTTACTTCGTTTCATTGTTCCTGTCGCCTTTTTTTTTTTAGTTTTGCCTTTGCTTTGTTATTGTTTCGTATCTTTCATTATTTTGCATCCTCGTATGAAAAATTAAGAAAATTATGCTGACTTTTTATTCGAATTTTATATTTGTCACCTGTTTAGAGTTTAGCGAAACACATATTTTAATTTATAATTCTAATATCCCCATGAATTTGTTTCATCAGTTTTAATCGCTTGAATTACTCAATTTTGTATTATAAAAATTTTCTTCAAGCAAAAGATGTTCGTTTGTCATTTTCCACTATCGATACAGTTTTGATTTCAATGATATCATTTTTTATATAATACATGATCAAAAAGGCAATGTTTACGCTGATATTTTGCGAGTGAAAAGTAGCTCCTTATCATTGATGAATGTAATCTCGATGTCAGTGAACGCGTCTCCATGTAAAAACGTGAAGCATCTTTTAACGTGGAAGCACGTTCACATTTCATCGAGGTAGAGGTAGGTCACACGTTCTAAATGAAACGTTAAATCTTAGTACCTCGCGAAATTGATGGTGGTATAAACTGAAATGCCAATTGTAAATTGCTGTCCCTTTTATTTTGGACCGAGGTAAGTGAAAAGATACGTAAGCGAACTCAATTTCACTCAAAATCTTTAAGTAATGGAAATGGGATCTTCTCTGTTCAATTCAAATATCATGGTTCGGAAATGGGTTATTTTTTTATCCGCCTACTTTGTTCGGAAAACAGCTTTTTAAAACGTTATAACACAAACAATGGTTGTTCGGAAAACCGAACCGCCACTTCGATTTTTGTTGGTGATTTTTTGTAGATTTTAGTAAAGTTTTTCGTTCGGAATGAACTCATCGCCTTATTACGGTTATTTAGAGAAACACTGAAGATTTGATATTGAGAAAAACTAGATCCATTTTTTTTAATTTTTCTAGAAAAACAAATGACTAACTGAAACGGTAATATAAATTATTCTGAAACATTTTTTCGAATAGAAAATTTAAGAAAATTAACACTTCAATTTATCAGATAATGGCATCATTACATTCGTATCACTATCGAAATAAACTTTTCTATAGTGATGAAGATGTTTTTAATTTATGGTATTCGATTAGACACAAAATTGTTGACTAAAGTTGTGTTTATGAAAGAACTTTTTAGAACTGAACCCAGTCTAAAATTGAATCGACTTCGTTCTGTATTATTTCTTATCAACGTCTATGTAAGATGACGATTTCCGTAAAATTTTTTAATAATTATTTTCTGTTTATTTGTGATCAGAAATTTTGGTTGTTTTTCCCACTTTTTAAACCATCATTTCTAAAAATAGTGTCAGAAACTTATCCAGAGGATCGTGAAAATAATTTCGAAAAATTGTGGCTGACTTATTTCTTTGTACTTATTTTTTGAACCCTGATTTTGCATTGGTTTTTGTAATATTTATCAGTTTCATATTATTTTAAAATATGTCGCGCTGTTGAAATAATTCCAGTATTTTTCCCTGCTGTTATTTATTGTTGGATTTAATTTCGTTTATTACGTCATATTTCTTTTGTTGTAGTCTTCGCTTTTCATATTTATTTGGTATCTCTAATTTTATTTTGCTCTTTCTGGCTCAGATTTTCTTTTTTTGTTGAAAATATTGGTGTATTTATGATTTTGTTTCTCATATGAAACTTGGTATGTAATCATCATCGTTCTTATTTTCCTTGGCATCATAATTTCTTATTCAAATCCTTTAGACTGTTTCCTTGCTGAAAACTCCAATACTGAAAACCCTTATGTAAATTAATACTTCTTGAAAAAAAATAATATTATCATTGCTATTTTTTGAGCTACCTAGTTTTTTAGTCTGGGCTTTCGCGCTTATATTGCACTCATTGCACCATTATTCAGTATTGAATGAAATAACCACATATTTATAATCCATACGCTTCTATTTATTTATTTTAAATTTTTTTTCGTGTAGATTAGCTTTTTTTATTTTTTTATTTTTTTATTATTTTATTTTTGAACTCACGTTTTATTTTGTTTGTATCACAATTAATTTTTGTTTGTGTAATGTTTTTTCTCTTCCTATTCTCCTATTTGCTGCTCCACCACATTTTGCTCCCTTATCCTGATGTACACGTTCATATCTGTTCCCGACGTTGATGCCTTCTCATTGCATTTCGAAACCCGAATTTTGCAAATACAGCTAAGGGTCGTACGAATATCGAACTGAGAGAACAGTTTATTCTGGCTGATGGCGTATCGCAAAGTATGTCCGCATTCAAGCCAAAACACAGCACCGCTAGCGAAAGACAGAAATCGGTATCTTTGAGCTCGAGTACTGGACCTATAACGAAGGTTTGTATGTTGAATTTTTGCTATATCGACAGATGTATAGTAATGTGTCTTCGTCAAGATGGAATGTGCTTGTTACATATATATATTTTTTTTTTATTCCTATTTTGTACTTATGTCCGAGCTGTTCAAATCCTTTGAATTTTTAACTACACGATGAAAATGAAAGTTTATCGTCATTTTGTACTCACATGTGTTTTAATGGGTTTGTTGGTATTTTCTAAAATTTTCAATATCTCGCAGAAATTCTGCGTAAAAATGGATCAGGTGTTGGTTCATGGCGTTGTGTTGTGTATTGTATGCTGCATATGCTGTGTGTTTACATTCCAAGAGTTAATATACTGCTGTCTAGGTAGATATATGGAAAAATACCTTTAATACAATTAAAATTAGGTGAACAATTAGTAGACTTGGTGCTAATTTTTTTTTTTGCTGCATGTTTCGCATGTCTGCGAACGCAACTATGGTACATTAGCAATGTTATTTACGTACTATGGATTGAGATGATGAAATATTCGCGTCACGGCATCTTAGCAACGTGCATGGCTTGAAATGATTACTTAAACAAAACAAAAATCAGAAAAATACCTTGACATGGGGTTGTTAATGAGGTACCTTCATCCAACTAGGTAGAACAAATAAATAATAATTTGAAGGAAGAAAAAAAATAATGAATCCATTTATCTCATTTTATTCGTTGTTTGTTCTGAATCAAGTGAGAATTAGTTTTTTTCTCTTTGTTTTCTGATGCGAGTCTTTCACTTAAAAAGAAAAAAATTTGCGTTTGATTCGGGTAGGGATGAGGATATATTGAATTCGAGTTCATTTGGTGTGTAATAATTTTCCTAGCAAAGTTAGCCGTCGAGTTGATTTACTGGAAAAATTTTCGAAGATCTTCAGCATCTAATTTTTACTTGTTTACATGAGAGTAAAAGTACCAAAACTCTAACGCAGCAAGCTTCGCTAGAAAAAGTAGGTGTTCGAGAGAAAGAATTATGAATTTTGATGGTCACATTAAATGTCTGTAAGTTTATATACATTAATGGTATGTTATCATTGTATGAAATGTGTTAGCTGCTGACAAAATATTAGACAATGTGAAATATAATAGCATTTTTTCTTAAAAAAATAAAATAAATTAAAATGGTAATTATGGTACATCATCATATAATTTAAAATAAAACCAATGAAATATAATAAAGTTATGAAATAAAAATAAAAAAAAAGTTCATGCAAGTTGGAATAAAGTGGGGGAAAAAACGTTACTGGAAGTACTGTCCGGTCAATCCGCAACAAAATTGGTTGCATGCTACAATAAATTTTAACGAATATTTATTTCAAATTTCGTGCATATGGTTCTAAAATTCCGTATTTTATGACAAATATAAGAAAGAAAATAGTGGTACCGGAAGTACCATCCGGCCGATCCGCGCCAAAATTGGAAGCGTACTACAACGAATGAAAATAAATATTTACTCCGAATTTCGTGGCTATTAGGGTAAAATTGAGCATTTTATAACCAAAATAAAAATAAAAATGGTAGTACTGGAAGTACCGTCCAGCCGATCCACACAAAAATCAATAGGTCTAGTCCTTTGCTTAATTGGTGCCAAAATTTACCTGAGATTATGAAACAAAAAACGTACCCACCTCCAACCCTGGGGTCTAATACCGCACCAAGCATAATAAGTAGATTTTCTAAAGAAAACCTACTTAAAAATTAAAAGTACATTTTTTCCGTTTTTTTTTAATTTTGATCACTTCTCCTTTTCTAGCCATTTTTTTTAGTCCGGACTGCGAAAGTTCAGAGATGGTGCATAAATGTTACGTTTGGTGTGATCAGATTAAAATGACTCCTAAGCGGATGATGAAAGAATGTCAGGATTTCTGCAGTGTATATCAAATATGAAGAGAGTAATTAGAAAATCATAAGTCATCGTGTATTTGTTCGGAGTTATCAGTCCTTTAAACAAAGTTTTTAACTTCGAGATGGATTATTGAGAAAAGTTTCGGTAAACTGAAGAAATGTTGGATTATTTTTCATATGAGTTGAGCATTAATGTTTCATCTTTTTGTAGCATCTGAATTAGGCTAGCTCGTGTAAAAAATCCGAAGCATGTGATTTCTCACGTTTGATACTACTTGGTTTGAATTTCTCCTTCTTTAAATCTGTGTTTCTTTCAATTTAGTGACGTATTAAAATTTAATTTGGTGATGGAATTTGTCACTAGAAATAGTTGAAAAAAAAAGTTGAAATTTCTCCCTCCCATATGATTGTGAATTAAGTAGGTATCTATTTAAAAATCGGAGTACCTTGTATTGTATTGCGTTGGGTTCGAATTCGTTGTTTTGTGCCTTGGAATAGTCTGTCTTTTCAAAGCTTGAACCTCATCGTAAGAAATATGAATGTGTGAGGCATGTCTTTTACGTATTCTCTTCAACAGTCGGGTGGGAATAGAAATGAGTTCCCCCACCACGAGGCAAATTCCACGACCGCGATGAAATCGAAATGTGTGTTAATATCGTGTATGAATTCGATTTCGTTGCGTAGCTGAAGAATTTTTAAGTCAGTTGATGCCGATATTCGAAAGTCTAAGACAACATGAAGATTTACCCTGTTGTTATCCTATCGCTATGGGAAATTGTAGACAACAAAACACATTTTCGGTAAAGATATATATTTTGTTTTTTTAATTTTTATATTGATCCAGGCAAATAGCAGGAGTGAATAAATCGAAAGAAATGCGAGCTCAGGTTTCTCTTTAAAAAATATGATTAAAGAAAGGTTTTTGAATGCCTCGCGTCAACTTTTAGTCTACTGCTCATTGTTCGTATGCTTTTGAATGTTGTTCTGTATTTTATTTCTTATTCAGTGATCAGTTCCCTCAAATAGGGATGTTGAAATATTCCCAAATTTAATGTAAAGAATTATAAATATTTTTCATATTATTTGAAATTGACCCCTAAAATGAAATTCAATAATTTAAATTTTGTCAAATTAATTATTTCTTTATTGTTGTAGGTACAATAAAAATTCCTCTTTTTTTTCAATATCGTGGATCGTTAAAAAAAAAAGTTGAAAAAAAAAATTCATTTTTAAAAGAAAAACTTTAAAAAAATTAAACCCTAGAACCATTCATTTCTTTCCCCCCTCTCCGGCCATGGCTGTGATATGAAAGCGAAAAGAAATTAGCTGCTCATTTGTTGTCTTTAATCGATTTAAAATTAATATAACCAATTATTTTAATTTCATACCCTATACAGATTTTTCATTTAATTAATACAATATTGTGGCTGAAGTTGTCTCCGGTCTTGAGGATTCATTAATCATACTTCCTTCATATGCGAGAAATATTATTTTATGATCCAAAAACAATGAAAAATTTTATTTATGAGCATTGAGCGTAATATTATTTATTACCTATTTTTCAAGTTTTCTGTGTGGAATCAAATTTTCTTCAACGTACTTCTACACATATTTTTGATAACGCCTGTTTGTAAGTACAGATACTTTCATAAATTATGCCAAAATTTTTAGCTAGGACCTTGATTAACGTCTTCATCAAAAACCTTGTTGATCAATTTTATTTTCAAGTTTGTTATAAACAACTTAGATGTATTAGATCTTGGAAAAATAAAAATCTCATTTTTCATTAATCCATAGAATAAAATTGTGATCTCTCAAAATAATTTTTTAAGATATAATTTACTGAGTACTTTGCTGACAAGGTCTCATAATTTTGCATAAATTTTCTTTTCCAGTTATTGAAGAAATGACAAAGTGTGGATCGTTAAATTAAAGAATACATTTAAACAAATTAATTTCGATTACTTGTGACTCTTTCTAGGTTGAAATTGTAAAATGAGAAGTATTTTTATTACCTATACGCTTTTATTTTACTTACTCAATTTGTTGAAGTAGACCGGATGACCAACTTCAGCGCTGCTTTCACGTGTTGCGACACACACACACACGTACACTTTTTTATCAGTTGTCTTTTCAATTTTTGTTTGTTTCTGTCTCGTGAAAAAAAGTGAGAAATTTAATTTTCTCTTTCGCCGTTATTTTCTTCTTCAAATTATAGAAGCGTATTTTTAAAAACTCGTTTTTAACCTAACATTAGTATATTTCTTAAGAAAACAACCAGGTTAAATGGATATTTTACTCTTAATCCTTATTCGAAGGACATTTTAAACCGTAGTTTTGATGAGTCTAACATTTTCTTTCTTTTTTTCTCCCGCCTCCTGCCAAACTATATATTTGCCTGGATTATGTTTACAGTTCTTCATATGACACACACACGTATTTTTCATTGCTTCGAACTTCCAAAAAGCTCGTGAAAGATAGTGTTACGTACACTTTTTCCTATTTGGTTGTCAAGGCAGTCGCATATTCGTGTTCTAATATAATAATTTATTTTCTTTCAATGTTAATCAACAGATCCGCGAACGCACAAATCGCAGCGTACCCCTGGGTAAGACCGTGAACAGAAATATTGGCACGCCAGATTCATTGAGTGATAATGAATCCTCACCATATACCAGAACGCCCATAAGAAAAGCCGCTACTCCTACATTCAAAGGTAATGTGTAACACGAGTGTATGAATTATCTTACAATTAGAAAAAAAGGGGCAAATGTCCATTTTGGATGACAAGAAGTAGAATATCATTATACTAGCACGGGAATATCCAGTAAAATTTTTCTTACAGTTGCAACGTTTCATAACCATAAGTTCTGTGTTAGAAAAACAAAAATAGAACCAAAGAACACCGTGCTCTTGACAATTGGTTACGTTTTTCTCAAAATTTTAGAAATGTGCATTTGTTTTTCCTGACCCTAGTTAGAGGAATATAACTGCTAACTTCACAAGTGTATTTTTGTTTTACTTCGTCGTAGGTGGAAGTTTACCAGGCAGTCGTGGTAACAGCCGTCCTGCTAGTCGTCAAGGAAGTAAACCACCAAGCAGACATGGTTCCAATTTGTCCTTGGACAGTACGGGTGAGTGTACAACTTATTTTTGCTACTTGCTTATCTAACTTGCCACTTTCTGATTGTAATGCACCGTATTGTTTTTTTTTCTCTCGTTTATCAATTGTAATTCGCGTTCGTTCAGATGACGGTACTCCGAGCAGAATACCAAGAAGATCTACTTCTTCGTCTAAGTCGAGCGGTTTGTCGTCTCGTAAGCCAGCGTGGAATGGATCGTTAAGCAGTAGTACACGATCTCCATCAGGTTTAGCTAGTCCAGTGTCAGACGCGAGGTAGGTTTACCAAAGTTTTGAACTTCCTCTGTCGATACGTTTTACATATATGACGGCTGTTGTTGAACCGTATGGTAGCTTACGTATCCTCCAAATTCTTCAATTTGAAAATCTGCTTGTACATGATAGATCCCATTCCACGTTGAAATTTCACCGTATTAACGTTAATTTTTATCCTTGTCGAATAACGACCTCTTCGCTCCGTTTCAATTTTGAATGTTTTGTTGCGGCTAATCAAAAATTAAGTACGTTTCGTATTTAATGCTCTAGCAGTCATAGGATTTGTAAGTAACTCATAAGCCCACATTTTGATATTTTTTCGTAATTCAATTCAAAAATGAGGTTGTAAGGGTGCTTAAAGTCCTTGTGGAAAAACTGGCACGAGTTGTATTTTCTTTTTTTTAAATCCCTAGTTTAATACCTCGACAATTATTACTTACATTTTTCGGTCGGCCAAATCATTGAGACTCTGCTGCAACATTAACATATTGTCTTATTCTTTCGTTAACCTTACTTATGTTTAACATTAATTTTCGGTTCAACAATTGCCAGTGCCCCTAACAGTGCAAATTATAACGATCTATGGCTATGGCCATTTTCCCTGTAATTACTAAACTAACCGCAGTGGCGTCGTCTAACAATATTTATAGGTCTAGTTCTGCTATTCATAGAGCGTCCAGTATACCTACTTTAAGCGGAACTAGTTCTAGGTAAATATAACAATCAATCAACGCATATATTTTATGTTATATTTGTAGTGAATCGGTTGATTCGAGTTACGAAATAGTCAACGGAAACAGTAAGAAATGTATTTTTCAGTTCTTGTGTGGGTATAAACCCACAAAAAACATAAAAAGTTTAAAAAAAAAAAAATTTTCTTAGCTGAAAAAAAATAGATTAAGAATTACTTTTAATATTTGATGAATCGAAAATTTCCTTCAATTTTAAGAGAATTTAATGTCAGAATGCGGTATTAGATTTGGCAAATAACCCGATTGTTCAGAAAAAAAAAAAGTGATGGAGTATATTTTGGAGGGTTTCTCTGTGAGGAATATTTTTCAATTATTAGATGGCGAGAGATTTCTGCAAAAGAACAGAGCTTACATTAGAGATGAAACTGAAGTGTAAATTGAATGGGTTATCGAACATTAGTCATAATTATCAATGCTTTGAGAAGAATTGTAACGAGTGTCTGGCGGAAGGAAGTTTTTCAAGCAGGTTTACAAGTTATGACGTCATGAATGTTCTATATATGTTTTTTTTGTTTTGTGTTCACAATTCACAAATACATGGCTGTCTGGTTGCCTGACTGGTCTTGGGTGTATTTTGTAAAATTTTTGAAATTCATTCGTTAAAATTTTGTTTTTTTAATTTAATCCAAATTGAGATCAATAAAGTAGGTAAAGCTTATCACAAACTTTGGCTAAGCTTTGTGTCGATAACTAGTTGAGCTAAGCTATGGGCTCAAAGGACTAATTACCTTAGATTAGTTGATAAATTCCCTTCAATTTGTGTGCATTTAATGACATTAATTCGTCAACAAATCGAAGGGAATTTGTTGACGAATTAAGGCTGTTAAATACACACGAATTAATGCCTTTAAACGCACCCAAATTCGTTTTGATTTATGTGCATTTAACAATTGATTCAATGAATTCCCTTTGATTCATTGACGAATCAATGCCGTTAAATGCACGAAAATTAATGCCTAAATGCACGCGAATTAACGCCATTTAACGCACACAAATTGAAGGGAATTCCTTTACATTTAATGATATTGATTCTCGATGAATTCTTTTCAATTTGCTGAAGAATTTCTTCAATTGGTGTCAATTCAATGACAAACCATTTCAAGTAAACCAAGTCAGAAATATAGAATTCTAAATATGTGACTGAGTGATAGAGAGTGACAGAGTTAACACAACGCTGCTTCAAACATACAACAAGAAAAAAATATAGAACATTCATGATGTCATAACCTGTAGACCTGCTTGAAAAACTTCCTTCCGCGAGACACTCGTGAATCGTCGATGTTTCTTTTAGGTCAGTGGAAACCAGTATCACTGGCTAATAAAGGAAACATTGTTGCAGTCCTTTCATTTCCCAATTCACCGCCTTAGTTCTTCAAAATCGTCACCCAGTTTGCTTGCTTACAAACGGAAAAGGAAACGATTGGTATTATTTTTTCATTTTGACGTAATTTGTGTGTGTGTGTGTCGCCCAAAATTTTTTTCACGGTTTTGAGAAAACTACCGGGTGGATAGGGCTGAAATTTTGACGAAAAATAGCTATTGTTTGGAAGCAAGTCTGCAAAAAGTTTGGTACTCATCGGTTTCGTAGTTCTCGAAAAAGTTGGAAACAAAAAATCTCTGGAAAAGCTGTTTTTAGATAAAATATCGATAAATCGATATTTTTGTTAAAGATATGAATAATTGCCGGTGGTTTTTTATAATTTCTTGACCTGGAACTAACAATGAAATATCAATATATCGATAACTATCAATATAAATACCGAACGACTGGGTTTTATATCGAAGCATTGCTGCCCTGGAGTTTTATTTTTAATTGAAATCGTTAAATTAACATGTTTAAGTGTGAGCTTTATTCAGATGCATGCTGGATTAAAATAATTTTGTTCTCGTTGACGTTTCGTATTCGAATTCTACCTGATCGTATTCTTGCACAGGCCGGGATTGTAGTCTTAGTGGTTTAGTTGGTGATTTTGTTTGCTTAAATTTGGGTTGAAGAGTTTGATGTAGTGCCTAGAAATATCAAATTGGATGCTCACTTATTACAAAGTTGTACTTACACACATTGGGTACATTCTATCGTGGCATTAATTTTTTGGGGAAATTTTGGGAATATTTTTATAATTGAATATGTTATGAATCAAAAATCTACGATTGTGCGTATTATCCTGGCCTGTTTTTTAATTGGTTCGTTGTATGGAACAAGCAGAACCGAATAAATAAGACTAATTAAAAATGATAATCATTAACAGCACGATACTAATCAACGTTCTTACTAATAGCTCACGGATTCCAATTTACACTGGTGCCTCTTCGTCGGACACCTCGCAGCAATTTTCTATTTCTTCTACGTCTTCTGGGTAACAGTTTTTTTTTAATTCTTCCGTTTCTGTGCTTGTGCTGTTCCATGTAGAGTCACTTCTTTTACGACATTTCGACGTTTCATCGAAAATAATTGAATGTTTCCATTTTTGTCTTTTTTTGTTGAGTGTAAAGAATTTCTCATCTTTTTTATGTATTGAGAAAAGCAGAAACGTTGACTTAAAAACAAAAAAGTATAGGAATGTTCTTTTGTGTTAGCTAGCGGAAAAATATGTTTAGTTTTGAACCCGTACGTAAAACGTGGGATACATCGTGCGAATGGATTTTATTTACTTCTTTAAGTTTTTTTGAAACCTTGTCTCCTTCATTTTAAATAACTTTTACCTACCAACATCGTCAATAATCTTATTACTTATTGCAAAATTTTAATTCTCTATAATTTGAATACAATTTTGGATCTACTATACTGTGAAGTTGAACTTTCCATCTCGAGGTATTGGTGCCTTATTAAGAAGTGACACTACTGTCGTGATAGTTTTAGCAGGTGTTTTATTTTCATCTTACATCTACTTTGTATCTCCTCCTGGATTGCTGTTGGTATCTTTTAAGGAAGACAAATTAAAGAAATAAATTCAGAGCTCATCACTTATTTAACATATTGTTGAATGGCCTATAGATTTTTTTTGTTGACTATAAAGTTGAACTTATGTTGATTTAGAATGTTAACCCATTACTCATGTTTTGTAAACCGATGTGTGACGGGGCTATATTTTTCCCATCGAACATTTCTGTAACAAGGTTGTTGGTTAAATTTTATTCATAGTATTTTTTCCTGTATATTTGATAGTCGCGAATAGACGAGCTAAAAAATTCTGTTTCTAAAATGAAAACTTTTAATCAATGACACCACTCGGAAACCGACACTTTTTTCTTCGAGATTTTTAAATTACATATTAAACGAATCGTAATGTACAAATGAATTCTGTGGAATATTCTGCCGATTGGGAAATTCTCCAGTTCCATAGTTTCTTCCTCTTGAGAATACGTCGTATTGATCTTGGCTTTTTCATGCGAAAAAATGTGTGAATTATTCTGAATATTATGGTGTAGAGAAGAAATACGAAAAATGTGTATGAACCAAAGTAAATCAAAGATTTTTGTATCGAAATTAGGACTTGTAAATGATAATAATTATTGAAGAATGTCTCATTTCTAAAATTCTGAAGTTTTGTTACCTTGCCATTATTATTGATCAACCGAATGCCCTTCAATTTTCGGCGTTCTGTTATTTTAGTCTTTCATTTATCCTGAAGTGCCATTCCAGTGTTGAAACTCTTTAAAAAGTGATGGAACTGAATACAGTTCGCTGTGTTTGGTTATTATCCGAATTTCAACTCGTTACATTCATTCATAGGCCATTATTTATCTTCTGTTTTTTTGTTTCTTTTTTTTTACTTTCGCATGCCTACTCTACAGTCGGACCTCAAATTTACCTACACCGTCTTCCAGTCGTTTACCTTTATCACTGAGGTAATTCTATTACTACAGGCAAAAATTGATGCTCTTTTAGACGAGAATGCTTAAGATATCATTTGTTTGACGTAGAGTTCGTTCTTAATTTTTGTTGCACGTGAAAACTGTCATTTCATGTATTACATTGCAATAAAATGAAAAAAATAAAAGTAGAACAAGTTTTTGAAGCCTATATGCACGATACAAGACTGAGAAAATTTTTGAATCTAAATTTGATTCTACCTACTAGAAACAGTGAAACTAGTGTAAAACATCTTGACAGCTATTAACCTCCTTACACTTGGGTGTCCAGGTATACCGCTATCCAGGAACTATGCGAATTTGAGTCATTTTCTCGTATTCGAATAAAAATTAATGTGTTTACATAAAAGAATTGAATCGCAATTTCGTATGATAGCCATTGAAAAATTAATTAAACATCTATGGGTTGTTACTTCCTTTAGAATGTTGTAATGTCTATATAAGAATTAATATTTTGGTTTTTTTTTTCTAATTATATATTTTCCGTCCTAAATTATCAACTTATTTTTTTCTATTGAAAAGTTTTAATTTTGGTTTTTGAAAGAAAAAAAGTTCCGCAACATTTCCCTTTCGTATTGCTGTTTGACATCACTTAATAATTTTTTCTTAGCAACTACTCCCAGCGAGAACCTGTCTCATTAATTAACGTATTGTTATGAAACATAAACTTTATATAGCAGTTTATTGCTTCCTCAAATTTTAATTTTCAGAAACTTTTTTCAGCTAGCTTTATCAAAATTAAATCTAACCTTCATTTTGAATTAAATTCATTTTTATCTGTTCGTATTGTTTTCCTGTTTATATTTTTTCCTGAGAATTTATTCATACTTTATAATTTTGATGAATTAAATTTATACCTAAGCTTACTTTGTTACTTTAAGATTGCTCAAACATGAGTAAGTAAGCATCCAACTGTCGAGATGTTTTAAGTTGATTTCAAATATAAACTTTCATTCTTCTTGCTCAGTTTTGCTCAAGCTTTTCTGATTATTTTTTTGCTCAATCTGTGTTATTCCCATCATTGGCTGTGCACTTAATGCTTGTGTTTCATGTTTATGTTTTTTGGCTGTTTGTTACAAGTTTCATTACTTACGTTTTTTTCCTCTCTTTTATTTGACATCAACAGACTTAAAACACCATCTGGAAGTTCTACCCCAGCACCTACGGGTTCGAGGTTGACCAGAAAATCGTCGGCTGCGTCGGATACTTCGCGAAAAAGTTCGAAAGCACCAACGCCGACCGACTTACGCGCTCCATTCCGTCTATAATGTTAAACATACGACGGAAATACCTCTTTACCAGTTAAATGCAAACTAACTTAATCTAACCTTCCTATTTTGCCCAATCCCCTTTTTTATTTTTTTTTTATTTTTTTTCCTTATTATCTAAGTCGTTTTTCTCCTTTTTTCTATTTAATAGTATCGATATTTTTTAATCATGTGATCGTTTTTGTTACTAGCAATTATTTTCTAACTTTTGCTAACGAATTAATTTATAGAATGAATTAAATTAGGTTTTCTTCTTTTTTCTTTTTATTTTTTGAAAACAAAAAGATAAAGGAATTTAATATGAAAATTGAAAAAAAAAGTCACTTTATTTCCATTTCCTGTATTTAATGTTTCCCGTTCAAAGTGATATTATTAATAAGTTCTTATACTTATTTAATTTTGTACATAATTTGGTCTCTTTTTTTTTTATATACGTATTTTATATCTGCGATGTACCGTTTTCTCGTGTAAAAAAAAAATTAGGAGTGCCATTTTCTTTTCTCTCGTATTTGAATCAAGAAATGAAAGTTACATATTGAAAATCAAAAATTCCAATTCAATTACTGTTAAATATACTCGTATTATCGAATATATCTTTGTACAGAATCTTTGCATGAATCTTTTTTTCTGTTGTTACAATGCGTTTATATGTACGGTGTACCTTATTTCTTTTTTCTATTCCAAACCTTTATTTTCGCTCGAACAAACTTTTATAATTTGGAAAATGTAAAGTTTGATAACTATTCTATTCGGACGTAAAATTTCTTATCGTCACACTGGTACGAATTACAAAATGAAGTGTCGTGTAAAAGATTCAACTTGATATACATTATTTTTTTTGTTGTGCATATTATGTTATGTGTGTATGTTCGTGAAATTTTCTTTTTCTTTTTAATTGATGAATAATAAATAAAAGAAATTAATCGTTTTATCTAGTTACTAATTTTAGCTGTTAACTTATTTTGTAGGAGAAAAAAAAGAAAGAAAATGAAGAATTAATTAAAACATTTTTTTAATTGCTTGTTTTTTGTTTTTTTTTTTTTTAATATTTTGGGTATGACAAAACTAATTTGGAATTTGAGTGGAAGTAAAATTGTAGTTCTGAGTGCCACGGGCTGTTTTCTTTATATTTTCTTTCAGTTTAGCATATTATTTACATATTTTTGTAGCTCTGAATGAATTTCTGAGGCCTGTGTCTCATTCCCGATTCTATAATTTTTTTTTAAGTTGAAGTGGCTTACGCAATTTTTGATCACGAGGATTATGTTGGGGAATGTTTTATCAAAGTCAATCCCATAGTTTTGCAAATAAAAATAACAAAAAAAATCCTGCTAAAAATATAAACGTTCCATTCTATTTTTATCCCAGGTTAGAGACAACTATCAGTATGTAATAAAAACAGAATGATTGTTGGTAACTGAAGAATTTTTTTTTTTGAGCATCTGGAGAATTTATTTAATGTCAGAGTAGGTAAGGGGATGGTCGTGATCCGGTTGCTAATGGTGTATGGTATGAAATGTTCAATTACATGTGAGAGCACCAATACCAACGAACGTCATATCGCCATTTTGGGTCGGGAATGTAACGGTGGCTGATCTCGACTCTTGAACTTGCAAGCTTTTTGATTGAAAAGCCGATTAGCTGAGCACGTATCCTTTACGTCGCGCAGATCCCTTCAATTCAAGCTTAGGATGCCAAGTTTAAAAAAAAAAAAAAAACAAAAAGAAAAAAAACATGATGTTTCTAAAAAATATTCTCACTTTTATACGTTATCAAAAAATTAAAAATTTTAAAAACCATGTCGAAAGCGAGACACTGAAAAATAATGGAAAAATAAATTAGAACCGAGTTTTTTTCGATACGTTGGTAGCACTGAAAATTGTAATATACTATACCATCAGTCTTGAATATCTGAGAGATCACATTTAAAAGAAGCAATGTTCTTTGATGGCTGTACATTCATTTGTCCCAAAGAAGATTTTGTAGTTTACTCATTTATATTAGTAGTATAAAACCTTAAAAATCTAATTGCCCCTTTTGAAATTATGTTTAGATTACAAGCCGCGAAAAATTTACTCATTCCATGAAAAATAAAAAGTTGGTAAAACCTGATTTGAATCATGGGGAATGGAGGGAAACTTCAACCCTAAATTATGAAATCTGAGTTATCATTGTAATCAGTGAAAAATTATGTTCATTTTGGATGAGAACTTTACTGATGCCTGCATGCTTGATGAGATGTGGACCACGGCTAATGGCAAAAAAATTAGAGTATCCATTGCTAATTTTAGCTGTACTTTAGTTTTTTGCAGCTAAAAACCAATGCTAAATTAGCAGCAACTCCTAATTTGACACACTTTTTATGGCTAATACACTGCTATTCTACAGCTAACAATTTTTATAGATATCCGTATTTTAAGAGCAACACTACTAAATTACAGATATAATTAGTAGTGAATTGGCTGTATTTTAGCTGTAGATTGTGGCTCAAGAGGATGTTACAGCTAAATTTGCTGCTAAAATACGGATATTCTTACAAATTGTTAGCTGCAAATTAGCCGTGTTCAAGCTGTAAGAAGGGTCCCAAATAAAGAGATACTTATTGAATTTAATATTGGTTTGGTCTGCTAAAATTTTGAACTATCACTAAAATTAGCTATGGAGACTCCAGTATTGTATTATCTCAAAGAGATATCATTTTTTTAAAATCAAGTAGATATTAATATTGTTCATTTAATCTAAAAGTTTGGTTATTGTTTGTGATAAGAGGCATGCAAAAGGGGATTTGAAGGAGTCGCAACTTACTTCTTCCCATACTGTTTTTTTTAAAGGAGTTGGGTTTGATGTCCTCTGATCAAAACTATAACCTATAAATAGAAAAATACAATGGTTCTTAAAGGAGAAAATAAGTTACTTTTCATCATTGTAATACCCAACTTACACTACTTATTAAAAACATTTTTGCATACTTAGCTGGAATTAAAATTAATTTTAGATGCTTTCATAGCGATGTGCTATCAAGAGTAGGTGTAGCCGGGTAAGCATGGGAAATTGGCTTTTGAGTATAACTGAATGCTTTTTTTTTTCTCAAAAGTTAGTTTTAGACTAACATAATTTTCCCTATTATCAACTTGGAAAAGTTCTTTTTTGGTGTGAAAATGAAAGTTTTTAAATTTGAAAAAACACATTTTTGAAAAACTACAGATGTGAATTACATGGTATTGAAATATGTTTTAGAGGTAGATACGTACTGAGAACCAATTAGTTAGTAGCCTGTTGATTTTTTTATAATTTTTACATTGTAATAAAAGTTAAAGAATAACTGGTCAAAATTTTTCAAAAATCAAAAGAATGGTCTTATATTTGAGAGGAAGAGTAATCACCATGATTTATTTCCTTGTCCAGTAGGTGAGTAGGTATTCCTCATAATTTTATACTTATGTTTTATAATCTTGAGGAATATCAGGTTTGTTGAATTGAGAAATTCATGAAGCAATTACAAATAGGCATCGTTTATTCTAACATGCAGTTGCGCACATATTGTGCAGCTCCAAAAAATTTAATTGAAGCTAGCTTCAGTTATTGTTTTCATTTTCCAATTCTTTTTAAACCAAAAATTTGAAATTCAAATTTATATATTTGCCCTTTAGCCATTAATTCAAATAGTTGACAATTCTAAAATTGTCAACAGCTACTGTTGACAAGTTTTGAACAATGATTGTGATTCAACAAATTTTTTTTAAGGGGGAAGGAGTTGTAGATGTGCGTAACTTCTAGCTTCAAAAATTTTCAATTTGGGTAACTCCAAAAAATCCTTAGAATAATCACTGCAAATATGGTACCAACTAATTTTTAGGTTTCTGTGAGCTAATTTTGGAACTTCATTATTTAGGAAATTGAAAACTCAGAATTAATGAAAATATATGCTTACCCATTGAAGTACAAAATTATTGAATGATAATATTAAACATTTAGGATAAACTCATTCAAATTGGATTGACTATAACTGTTTAACAGACACAAAAAAACTTCATAAAATAATAAGCTCTCTCTAAAAATAAATAAAAAGTACTTTAACTTTCAAAGAACATTTTTAATTGAAAAAGTGTAACCTATAACTGAATTTAATTAATTCACTAAGATTCTGAAACACATTCGCAATTCAAAATGAAATCTGATAAAGGAATACAACTGACTGTAAGGAGAAAATGCAGCAACAAGTAAAAACCAATCCTGAATAACCTAACAGAAATTTAAAATGTTAAGGACAATGGAGAGGAATCTGTAAATTAGCTTTCCCATAACTATAAAAAAGACATGCATGAGATAGATGCATGTTAACCTTGAAACTGCTAATTTACTCCTAATATTAAATCTTTTCTGGGTGTAAAATAGCATTTTCACCCCTAAAATTTTTTTTATCTGCAAATTAGCTTCCTCACTGCCAAAATCAGGACATTTAAAACAAAGAAACATTTAAGAAATGCCACTCTCATTTAGATAGCTGCAAAATACCATTCTTACAGACATTTTAGAGATAAATCAACTACACACATTTTCATAATTTATGTGAATTAGACATGTATTGGTGTTAGTAGTGAGCTAAATGTACCACTATAAATTGTTTGCCAGGGAAAGGGGATTTCCCAGGGATTTTTATGCGTCCAGTATTTGCAAGAAAAAGAATAATAAATAGATTTCATTTTATTATAAATTTTCTGAAAAATCTTTGTGGGGACTATACATTTTGTACACACGTCATTCCTTATCAGGTGTATTATATTCAACAGTATATTATATACACTGTTTGTTCGTATGCTCTTACTTGCACACAGGCAAGTAAGATGCAATGTTTGGCTGATGATAAAATGATAGATAAAGATCTTGGTAATGTCTCGGATCAGTAGGTACACGAATGCATTATGTCATTCCTTATCAGTTGCCCTAGCAATGAATAAGAAATGATGTGATTTCTACAACACATACATATGTATATGTACATATGTGCATCTGTATGCGTGTGCCAATTTCCTTATATAAACTCAAGAAACTGGCCCTAAAATCGCCAGTGTTTGTCCAGGTTTAGGCTTACCCATATGTTTAATATGAAGTGGCTGAACATGCAAAATCTGTAGATTACCTTCTGGTGAGAATATCTTTTCACAACAAGGTATTCCATAGGCTTGAAAATTTTGTTTTTGCAAAATTAGCTCTCAAATATTGTAAAACAATTCCCAAAGATAAATCCTGGATACAGTTCTGAACACATACAATTTTTAATTTTTTGCAGGTTTGTAAATTCTTTCTTTCTTAGCCTGAATTTCCTTTCTACAGTCCTGAATAATGGTTCTGAAAATCAAAACTGAATGTAAAAATTTTCAATTGGTGGTTTCCGGTAATTGTAATGAAAAATTATTCCTTCAGAAGTGGAACTATGCGACTTGTATGGTACCAATGTGTAGGGAGTAGCTCGGTTCCTCAATTAGCAGGTTTTTACTTAATTCCCTGAAATATACTCGGAAATTTATCTCCATTGAGATGTACTGTCGTAGCTAGCTATTTCAATTTTTATTTCCGGACTTATGTTCATAATACAAGGTATAGACAATTTTCCTTTTAAAATTTTAAATATTTAGTTATTAACTAATTTTTTAACGTGAAAGTATTTCATATTTTTCAGTGAAGCCGAGGAAGAGATTCTAACAATAATAATTGTTTGTCTGATTGAATATTCTAATTTATCAGCTGTTATTTTTCTTTTCGTCCAGTTAAATCGGTTTTTTGTTTTTTCCAATCATGTCATTATTATCTTTAGTTTAATTCCTTTCTCATCGACTTATCCTCTTTGTTTTAGTTTTTTAAACACGTCTGATAATATATCCCAGTGAGTTCTCACTTCCATTTATACATTACTGACATTCATGTAAGTGTGAAATAAGAAGAAAAATTATCGTTATTTTGTTTAATAATATTCTTTTTTTTTTATGATCGAAAGTTTGAAACGCAACTTACACTTGGTGGCGTAGCCAGGATTTTTTTAAGGATGACATTTGATGAGAAAAAATTTCTCACCTTTCCCCTAATCCCAAAGGCGCTTCAGGAATAATGTTGGTATAGTTCGTCCAACGAAAAATGATCCCTGCGCCTTAAAACAACGTTGCCAAATATTTATATTTTCTCGCATGGTAATCTTCGACTATATAGTCATATAAAACTGGACCAGTAAAGAAAGATGATTTCTGGTTAGACATGCCGGCGCTAAAGAGGCAACCAGAGCCTACCTTCTGACGTATTTTGATTTTTGTTTATGTACGCTATCTTTTTGAATTTAAGTGTTGTCTTTATCAGATGTATTATAAATTGGTGAATTCAAGCAAAACGTTGAAAATTCACAAAAGGTTTGCTAGTATTGCCTCTTTTTTCTCTGGCATGTCTTGTCATTAAAAAGTACATTGGTCTTATGGAGCTTCACTAGTCTAATACTATATACTCAAAGGTGGTAATCGAATAACTCATATTTTGGCATATTCCAACAGACATTAATGTGTAAATAATGCATGTAAAATTGTACAGTAGTTGCGGATTGCCTTTTATTTCCAGGATCAACTCTCATTATATGGACTATACCAAACAGGAACCAAATTTGGCACCCATCATCTAAAATTGTTTTAGAAAGTTCTAAATTCACAGTAATGTATTGGCAACAAATTTCTTTATTAATATAATAAAAATATTGAATAAAACCACCAACTATTAATATAAGTGTATCAGTAACAAAGCAAACTATGAGTAAAGTATTGAATCCTAAATTCAATATTGAAGAGGTTGCAAAACTCAATTATAGAAATCTTGTGATTTTAGCCGTTGAGGATATATATATATATGATGGAGATGACACAAAAGTAGTTTTGAAGTTGCACTTATGGATAGCGCTGCCTATGGCAAATGTTTTGCTTTCTAAAAATCTGACTGGAGGAAAAAATTTCCTTGTACATTTTTTTGTAAACACTGGCGTACAAATTACCCCATTCTGGAAAATCTGATTATTCTAATTGGTCGAAATTGATTGATGTAAGGTAATTTGTATGCCAGTATACATATACTCGGTGTAGATGTTAACGACAGTCAATCTTATTTGTAAATAGCAGCATATTGTCTCCATCATATATGTAAATATTCTCAAAGAATTTAGCAAATTTTTTTAAATAATTGAACTACACTTTAGGTACTTTTTTCATCCTTTCAATTGGAAAGTGGTGGGAGAAATTTGCCAAAAACAGAATAATGGATAAAAATAGGTAGGTATAAATGTATTGATCATGTAATGCAAAACTTTCTTTTCAAAATGAATTTTTACCATTACATTTGGATAAGATGTAAAGATTTTCCTCTGACAATTAGTGATCATCCATATTTTAGTCTTATCCATTCTCAGAAAATCAATTCAAACTCTTTTCTTTTCTTGTGGACTTATGGAAAAATACTTGGTCTTGTTTTCATCCTGTAATAATTTATTAATGTAGTGCCCAAAGTTGCCAGATTTTTTTTCTGGTTATAAGAGACAAATTATGAAAACAGCCCTAAAATACAGTGTAATGATAATTTCATATCATTTCTTATTTTATTATATATTTCGTAATCTACTAACAATTATTCCTCTATCTCCATTTTGTATATAACTTCATTCTTACATCCTGTCTAAAATGACGTCAGTAAAACTTGTCAAGACTTGCATCATGATGTCACCTTTTCCAGCTAATACAATATTCTCTTAATTCCTCTTAAAATTATAACTACACCCACATTATGTCATAAGTATGTTATTCTATTGGTTCACTCTAAATTATATAGATTATATCGACCAATCACATTGTATATCTCCCACGACACCAACGTATATTTCATTCGAATCCATACCCTTAGATTTAAGCCTAATCACTTACCAATATCTTCTCTTGTACAGTACATTACACTTCATATTTTCATGTACACATTTAAAATATACACTTTAAGAAAATAATATATGTGTCGTGTACTTTTTGTAACAATTATACCATTACATACGGGATTTCAATTATTTACTTGTGACAAACTGAAAATCCAGGGCTGACAAGCTCATATTTCAAAAAAAAATTCAAGATTTTAATTTTACTCTAGCCCTTTGGTGGTTGAGTTTAAAATTGAAAAAAATATTTAGCTTTTAAGTTTTGAAGCTAAGATAGGTAAGTATCTACTTGGGAAGAAAAAAAAGATTAAACTTTACAAATTATAATTCCTTATTTGTGGTCACACATGCACTAGGCCATGCTGAACTGTACAGAGTGCATGCTTGCCAAAAATATTGGACATTGAGTGTCCCATCAGGACAATTTTATTAAAGCCCAAACTATAGGCAGTCCTGGGAAAAATGGGATGTCTAACAACACTAGTGGTGTCACACCTCTGAGAAGTACAAACATAACATGGTATAAACTACTTTGGTGCCCTTCTAAATTTTGTGGTACAGGTAACTACCTGCTTCATCTTTGCTTATAACTGCCCCCAGTGGCAAATTTAAAAAAAAAAATTCTTAGGGAGAGATTTTAGGCGGACTTTGGTCAATCATCTGAGTGGACCAAAAAATTTTAATTAAGAAATGACGATCTTCAGTACATGAGCCAGGCTTTTAAACAGTATTCATTTTGGAGGGTGTTAAAATTTTTTGCGTATTTTGAAATATGAAATTCTGATTTTCATGCCAATCGTCATTATTTGTCATAAATTGAGTAACCATGATTATCTCACAATGAAATTCTGCTTTAAAAAATTCTGAAGGAAGGATTTATCCATCTAACCCCCTCAGATACACTACTGCTTACACTTACTGACACCTCTCAATATGAATTTTGGCTTTCGGATGTGTAACACAAGTACAAATCTTTCCAGTCCCTTTAGGCATGAAAACATTTATAGTTCATTCATAAAAAGAAGGTAATTTACACAATCGTGTCCGGCATCTTACTCAAAACATCACTGTTATTTGCCATGTTGTTATTGTTTATAATCAGACAAGCATTTTTTATTTTTTTATTTAGAATTGAATGTAGCACATCTACCATTGAGGCTCTTTACTAACAGGTATGAGCATTAAGGTGACACGAGATGAGCAGTCATTTTGTGTAATTCTATTTTTCTGAGAAACTGATAGATTTTTATGAATTTTACATTGTTTATTAATTACTATATATGTATATATAATAATTAATAACACAAAATGGTGGTTCATCTCTGATCAGCTTCGTGCCCATACCTACTAGTAAAGAGCCTTACTAACGTCAAAGGTACATGTGAAAACACCAAAATGAAACAATTATATCCCCCTAAAAATTACATAAAAAATCTAGTGCCTAGTCTTTGAATCATGACTTAACCCATAAGGCCACGGAAAAACTTACCAAATTTCCAGTTTTCAGTGCCCTATAGCACTCAATTGTGAATAACTTATAATAACGCAAATAAAAATAGTTCTGTTTGACAGGATTAAACTTACCTACTTACATCAACCCACACTGGTAGGGTTATTCCACAAATACTCAATTAAAACTTAGCACGTTATCTCATAATATTCCTAAATTTGTGGAATCACCCTCATGGTATAGATTGGTGTAAGTTTATGTAGTCCTATTAAACAGAACTTATATTTTGAGTAAGCTGATGGGAAACGCTTCTGTAATTTACTACTCACAATTAGAGAAATACAACTAAAGAGATACATGAATGAAAGGGAAGAAGTAATTTAATTTGTATATTCTGCGCATCCAAAGCTCCTCATATTTTGTTGTGAAAACAAACATCTCCATACCAATATACACATACTTTCAAGCTACAACACATGCGTAGTAACAAATATCAAAATTCAAAATGTTTTATCAATGGTCTATGTTTGATATGTTTTTGATCAGGCGTTGAATATCTCTTCGGTTGTACGTCTCTGAATACAATGTACAAAGTTTGTTGGTATTGTGGGTTAATGTGAGGGGAAGAAACTTGAAGTGTTCACACTGGACACAAAATGGAATACACCTTTTTGTGTAAATTTTTCATTTTGTCTAGATGCTCTATTCATGCTAAAAGACGTTTTATACTCGTTGATTTATCTTCAGTGATCTAATACATATAAAGTTTATCAAAGGGAAACACTGTGTTGTGGTTTATACAATTTCTCTTGATTTATTCTTTAAAAGTTGAAATTTCCCAACTTTAGAGAATACAGATTGAAAATTAGAGAACAGAGAAGTGAACTTAAACCCTGCTTAAGAAGTGCGTGATGTCATAAACCATACTCACACTCATCTGTTTGAAATAGGAGCTCTGTTTGATAGGACTACACCAACTTACACCAACCTACACCAGGAGGGCGATTCCACAAATGTAGGAATTGTGACTTTGCGCCAAGTTTTACTTGAATATTTGTGGAATATCCCTACCAGTGTAAGTTGGTGTAAGTTAGTGTAATCCTAAACAGAGCTAGGATGTTCGTTTACCCCATAAAATGATGCTTTTTGTTGTATGGCAACGCACATTGATACATTTTCCTCTCTCCCCAACTAACCACAAGGTCTATTGTGATTATGATGTCACACACTTCTCAGCTTGAACAAGGTATAGCAATATTTAACTTCCATAACATTCGTTGGAGGCCGCATCTTGTGCTTTCCAAAAAAATTATTTTTTCTTTTGTTTCAAAAGAAAAGGTAATTCCGGACTATAGTTGAAATTTGAAAATTTGTAATCTGTACAACTATATTTAAAGTTTGTGATATTTCTATAGCCACAATATTCTGACATATGTTGAGAGTCAAAAATACTGGATTTAAAAAAAAAATTAAAAATTTTTTGTCGCGTTTGTGAAACAAATCAGTTGCACCCAAATTTTTTGCAGGTCCATAAAGTTAACGTAACACGTTTAAATATTTTGTATTGAAATAGTTAACACATTGTCGATGGTTGGCAACACTGTATTGTTTTTCGTGCTTGTGCTCTTCCTCGTGCTGTGCTTATATATATGCTTTGCTTTCGCGAAGCATTTTTCTTCTTTCCCCTCTCGTTGCCGCGCATTTCACGCCAACGAAAACGTGTAAAACAGAGTGAAAAAACGGTTGGAACATTTTTCGGCTTTTGCGAAAGTAGTATCATTCCAGCCATTTCATCTCGACGCTCACGGGACGCTGCGTATTTTTCACGACTATTTTCCTCCTTTCGTCTTTTTCGCATAAAGGTTGGACGTGAAACCAACGTCTGGCGCCTTTTTATTGTATGCCTCGTGCCAATGACTCACTTCCGAATCGTTTGCGTATCATCTTTTTCTCTCTTCCGAATCTCGTCGTCGTATTTATTAATTTACGTATAGGCGTTTCTTCGTCCATTTGAACCGTGTAGCGTGTGCGTTTTGTTTTTTTACTAGAATAATTTTCACACTTACTTTCCTCCTCTCTCGGCTTCGCCGGTTTCTCTTCACACGTTCTCTCTTTGTCATTCTCATTACATTACAACGGTTTGCTACTGTGTGCTCGTTTATTTATTTCGGTATTTCACCTAAAATTTGCAAACAATTTGTCTTCTGTCTTCCTTTTTTTCGGTTTCGCATACGATAAATCAGTTTGAAATGGATTTTTGTTATTTTTTTCTTCCTTCGTTTTTTTTGATTTTATTTTGTACTTTGTTTTCAACGTAGTTCGCACCTATCTCGTTTTGATCGTCGACGTTCGTGCGGATAAGAATCGTTTGACTCGCCTCGCTCTTTTTGCACTTTTTATTTCTCCCTTTTTTTAGACAATTTTACGCGACGGCGTACGTGTTGTGACTTGTGACCTGACTGCATTTTAGTGTCCATAAAAATGTCGGATAGTGCCAAGAGTTCGCCGGCTCATAGTTTCAAAGGCGAACTACTCGACGAGGTGCCTACAAATCCTGATCAAACGGTAATTGATGGTTGGCTGAAATTTCGCGATCAAAAGAAGGTAAGAATTTTCGTACCTATTTAAAAATAAAATTTCTGTTATTTACGAAAAAATTTTCCGAATCATGGATGTAGTGGAGGGGGTAGGTTCCCTCATTTAGGAAAAATTGACTAAATTTATCGTGCCTGTTGATGACTTTTTTTTTTAGGTAGTTTCAAAATTTTAGTTGAAAGTTTTCATTTTCCTTCTCCTCTCCCCAAACAAAGCCTCGCCATGTCCCTGCGTAGAACTTCTAGCACTTTTTGTTAAGAGGCTGTTTTAATCCAAAATTTTCGGAACTGGTTTACTAGAGAGCTTTCAGATTTCATAACCTTGAGACCGAACTGAATACTCACTCTTTATGCACTCTTTATACAACTCGCTGAGAAGTCGGACCTTAAATGCATCAATTTTTTATTTTGAAAAACAGTCCAGTTATATACTTACCATTATTCACGTACTAACGAGTAGACTGTTTAGCAATTGCCTGTCTCTTAATTGAGACATTTATTGTGTACGGCGTTAACGTTAATTACGAACGAGATTAGGAGCTTGGAACAAACGAAAAACTGGTGGAAAAAAAAAGAAAGGAAGAGGAAGGCGTATAAAAATACACATAATCCGTTAAAGCAAAAGAAAAATGCTAAGCTGAAAGATTATTATAAACAGTCTCTCGTTTTAATTACAATTAGGGAAGAAAAACAGAGAAAAGCAGGAAGAAAAAAATATTCTTTTCTCTTTTGCTTTTGCTTTTTTTCTCTTTTATACTAACAAAGTTAATTTATGCAACAGACACTGTTATAAACGCGTATAAGGAAGTCAAATAAAATATACCTACATTATAATCAGAAATAGTCCCTACAGTCACTATACTGTGGGTTGAAAAAGATTAAATTTGGCCTCTTTAGTAATTGAATGGATGAGTATTATGTGTTGGTTTTGAGATGGTTACTTCGACTGTTACTGTTATTGATGAATTTTTTTCTAGTAAAATTGTAGAATTTCAATAGGGTACGGACCTAGGTTGGATAGGCCCACCGGGCTACCGGGAGTTTCCCGGTGCGCCATTTCCCCGAGAAGTTTTTGGCACCTTTGCCTTTAAAACAAAAAAAATTTCAATACTTCGAGTACAATTAAAAAAAAAAAAAAAACGCTCGTCATTAAGGACTATGACTATTTTTTTCTTATACCAGTATAGACATTGTTTTGGTAAAGGGGATCATTAGGGTCGCCATTGTAATAAAACAAAACTGGGCGCCTTTGCAAGGAGAAAAATTTGGCGCCCTTTATAGATTTTCCCGGTAGAAAAAAAATAGCCTATCCAACACTGGTAGTAGGTGGGATATATTTGGGGTGGAAATTTCAATAGATTTTATTCCTTACGCCCTTTTTCAAATTATACCTTCTGGCTTTATGTAAAAAGAACAGTAATATACCTCAAGCTCTAAACTGAAGTTTAGTGTCGTGTAGTGGCTAATTTTTTGCCGGATGGCTAATAAATTCCTTTCATCTTTATTATTACCCTCACTCTCCCCCTATCCCCTTCGCAGTGAACTGTTCTCTATTTTAAAGCAGTTTTCTTTGAAAATCTATTATTTTCGTCGACAGATCTCTGGTTCATACCCAGTACTTTTTTTCTCATGACCCCAAGAAACTTTCGACATTAAAAACTCAAATTCATTCGTATACTATGTAAATGTAGATTTAGTGTGTGTAATTTTTGCACTTATAATGATTCAGGTTTTTGCTGCCTTAAAGTGATAATATTAACAGCCCAAGTCAATATTTGGATATGAAAAGTGGAATTTGGAGTAAACTGGTTTATATTTGGCAACATAATGAATTTATTATAATATAAGTACCTACAATATAATCGTGGATTCATATACCAGGAAAAAAAACAGAAGACAAATTCCAAAGCCCTGAAAAATTTGTAGGAACATTTTATTCCCCAAAGAAGGTTGGATGGCCTATAATAAAGAAAATCCAAGTTGATACAGTAGATTGATAATTTTTGATGAATTATACGATAGGATTTTTGCAGCCTCTCAAATTTTAAGCCAGTAGGGTTTGTTGTTAAGTTTATTTTTATTTCTATCTTTTATCACTGTATCGTTATGAAATTATAAATTGGCCTAGGGTGTACCTAACTAGAAGTTCAGATGAAAACTAAAACAACTTAACATACAAAATATACTTAAAAGTAATTAATTTTAACATAAAATAACTGGTAATATGCGTGCACAGAAATAAATAAATATTAATTGGAAATATCTGCTAAAATTATTTTGTTTTGGGTGTGGTATTGTTTAAAAAAATTAATAATATCAATTAATTTTTATAGATCTTTGATGAGGATATGTTCCAAGAATTAATTAGATGTTGAGAGAATGAAAAATTGTTTTCAGTGGAATGAAAGATGTCAATGAATATTTTCTGAATTTAGTCTTAGTTTGGATTGCTATCGACTATAAATTATCATTACCTACTTTCATACGTAGAAGAAACCATAAGGAATCATTAGATTAGAGTCATTGTCATATTTTTAAGTTTTGAAAATAGTAGTGTCCATATTTTTATTGAAATTTTTAAATATTCTATGTGGGTTTTTCTATGTTATAAAAAAAATTAGTTACACATGATCAAGATTAGGGAGTACAATGGTTTCTCGGTAGAATATTACAGAGATACAAATAAAAAAACTAATTTTAAGGAAGTGTACATTGATGAGTCAAAAGAAGACTTTCAGTTCATTATTTTGTTGGTTTCTTGTTCTCAATCCCCTTTGTGGGCCTTCAGGATCTTTGCCAGGTTGATACCTGGCAAGCATACCACGGACAGAGTTGCGGGGTGGAAGAGGGCAGCTTGCCTCCCTGGGGTTTTTGGGAAAGTTAATAAGTTGGATATTTCCGCTCATCAGTTGGATAGTTGGAAAAACAGTAATTTCTTAAAACACAAATGCAGCATAAAAATTTGAATACGCCAACTAGTATCATCATCAACCCCAAGTTGCCAACATCCTCTCAATTTGACTTTAATGCTAAAGAACTTGTGATACAGTCTACAATGTTTACCATCAGTCCTCACTTTTGTATCTTGTACACAGTAGAGGGGGGTGTAGTGGCCTTAGCCCTAACTTCGTTTATAGTCCGAGAGACTCATAAAATAATGTAGTCACACTCCTCCTCACCGAAGTGCAACTGCCTGGCGACCGCCACAACACCAGTACGGACAGTCAGCGTACTATACGCTGTTGCCAAACCTCTGCGCCCTGTAGGTGCGCAGTGGATCGTGTAACATATCACGATACTGGGGGCGGTGTACACCAATCTGACCTCTATGGTCAGTTTATCAGTTGTTGCTGTTCTGAAAGAAAATTACCTTGTTAGAGGTAATGACATACATATAATATTAAACAAGTTTATTAAATGAAAAATTCAAATAAAACAGGAAACAATATTATAACTAAGACTGATAATAAGTAAAGTCACAAAGGAACATAAACGTAAAAAATTGAAAAAAAACTTAAAAAAGTAAAAACTTGTAAAATTTTTGTTTTATAGTTTCTTTTTGGACTGCTTGTCCACAAATTGCCGGACATTGTCTTCAGGTGTAGGACAAGAGTTTTGGCCATATATTAGGAATTCTGTGAAGGAAGAATGGGAAATTAGCAAATTTGTATAAGGTTTATTATATGCATTATTAAAATATAATAAATCTTATTATTGTTAGGTACCTACTGACACTTATCACCCGCTTACACTTTTAAAAAGGGGCTGGACGGTGGTAATGAGTAATGAATAGAATTCTTAACTCTAAAGTCAGTTAAATAGGAATTGAATATATGGTGCCAATTTCCATTATTTCAATTTCTATGTGCTTAGTCGAGTATGTTTAGTTTTCAGAACAGTTATAGAGTTTCAACTTGAGGTTGTTGGAATTCTATCATCACTGTTTAATTCTAATGGGGCAAGAAACTTTATTGGTCTACTTATTACATTAGAATTAGGCAGTAATACATCTGCGTGACAAACTTTACCATCACAAGAGGTGTGCAATGTAACAATCTTGGCAATTTTGTATACGCCTGGTTTTGTCATATAGTCCAAGACATGGACTATGTCCCCAATTTTAGGTTCAAAGGGTACGTTTCTGTAAACATTATCTACACCTTTTTGAACTTTATCTCTTAAAAAGGGGAGGTATAAATTTTTCCAAGTTGTCCATAACCTGGTTAAATTTATTTGATCTATTTCCCACAATTTTTGTAGGGATTTAGTCGTTGGAGAAGATTCATCCAAGGGCTTATTTAGATCTAACGTAAACGTTCTAAAGTTTGCGTGCAAAAAATGAGCAGGAGTGAGGGTCCATTGCTCAGCATTATCTACCGCAGGACATAAGGGTCTCTCATTAAGTACAACTTGAATATTTTTCAAAGCAATTTGAAAATTATGTTGATGATGAGGGTCTGCTCCCATTACACGATAGAACATAGGTTTAAATATGCCTATAATCCTCTCAAAAGAGGCTCCATACCATGGGGCTTTAGAAGGTGTAAAGTACCAAGATATTCCTTTTTTAAGTAATTGATTGCTAACTTCACTGTTTGTAATAAACGTATCCCAAAACTTAGGGAGAAGTGTTGTGATCAATGCGAATTGGGCTGCATTATCCGAAAGTATAACTTTCGGTGTTCCCCTATCTGCAAAGAAAGTTTGGAACGCTACCCAAATTTCATCTGTCCTAAGTGAGGAGAGAAAGACGAAATAAACAGCCCTTGTGGAAAGGCATGTGAAAATCAGAACCCATTTTTTATATTTTGGTGACGTTGGTGTTGCTTGAACATTCTTTTTCTTTTTCAAGAATTCATCAAAAATTAAAAATGGTCCAAATACATCCATTCCTGTATAGGTAAATGGATGTGAAAACGGCATTAACCTGAAATCAGGTAAAGCCGAATGAGTTGGTTGCTCATACGGTTTATTAGAATGTTTTTTACAGACTAAGCAGGCTTGTTTCAAAATTTTAGGCATGAGTTGCATTGCTTTGGGTGTAAAATAACTACGTCTGAAAGCAGCCATAGTGTATTTTACTCCTGCATGACAATGCATTTCATGTACATTTAACAAAATTAATTTTGTTAAGTGTGACTTTGGATATAGTAAGACAGGAGATAACACATCTTCTGTAAAAGGTGTCATTGGTAAATAATTTTTGAGTCTGAGAATTCCTGACTCATCTATTACTATATGAAATTTGTTATAACTTATATATTCAGGGGGGTTAGGTCCCAAGAATGTATTATACAATTCAGGGAAGTATTTTCTCTGATCTGTATATATGAAACATAGCAACCCAAACTGATATGTGTTGGGTAAGATTGCATAAGGTTTCATTGACCTATTACGTTTAAGTCTTTTTTGAGAAAACTTTCTTATAGCATTTAAGCAAGTAAAGAAGGTTTTTTCTAATTTAGTTAAAGAGTTAAACTTTTCTGGGTCAATATTAAAAGGAGATGTCATAGTTCCCTGCATGAAGTATTTGTACGGGAAACTATCTTCTTTTTTAGCTGGTGTATTTGAAAGGTCGAGAGGAGTGTCTGTTACTTCCAAATTCTGAGTTTGTTGTGGAATAACATTTTGTGTGGCAAATGATTTCACTTGACACATAAACGTTTCTTTTTCCATAACAAACTTAGGTATTTGCAATTTTTTAGATTTAAGTTTTCTTTTTAACTTAGCCGGTTTGCGGTTGTCAAATACATCATCTGATGATTTAGGGATTAAACCTGAATATTTATCGGAGACTAAAAATGATTCCCTTAAAGTTTGTGTTACAGGAGAAGATTCTTCTTCTTCTGGTAATGACTGAATAATGTGGAGATCAGTAATAGGCCAGGTGTCTGGGCTATAATTGAGCCAATTTGGTCCTGATCACCACGTTGTCTTAAACAATTCAGTTATTTCTATTCCCCTGGATCCAACATCTGCTGGATTCTCTTGTGTGGGAACATACCTAAATTCAATGTTGGGAGTGTTTTTTATATCTTCAACGCGATTTTGTACAAATTGCGTTAAGACTTTACATTCCAACATCCATATAAGTACACATTTGCTGTCAGACCAAATATAGGTTGGGTTGGCAGCAATGTTTAATGGTTTCCAAATATTTCGGATTCCTCTTGTCCCAATGAGTGCCGCTAACAATTCCAATTGTAGAATGGTCATAGGCTTCATTGGGGCAATTCTGGATTTTCCCATTACAAAATGAACATTTACTTTGTCATTTTCTGGATTATGGAAATGTAAAAACGCTACCATGCAGTATGCTGTTTTAGATGCGTCTACGAACACATGTAACTGGCATTTATTTGAATTGAATGTCCCTGAAAATATTTGTCGGGGCAAACAATAATTTGTACAGAGGGATAGATCTTTAACCAATTCATTTGCTATTGGTTGAAGATCCTCTGGAATTATCTCATCCCATTTATACCCTTCGTTCCACAATTGTTTTATAAATGCTCTTGATGGGACGAAAGCTGGTGCAAACCAGCCATGTGGGTCGAAATACTGAGATATAACTTTTAAAAATTTTCTTTTTGACCAGTTATTATATTCGATCTGTTTCTTTGGATCGCTTATAAAGATTATATCCTTATCCATGTCCTAAGTTAGACCTAAAACTTTAATTTAAGGTTTACTTAGGGCATCTATCGGATTAAAGTCCTTTCTCAATGGAATACAATTTGTCCCCCATTGGGAAAGTTCCATGGAAATATCTGTTATCAATTTGTTTGCACGGTCATGAAGATTCTTCATGTCTTGATATGTGGGTAATGAAGTTACTAAATTATCCACATTTAATGATTAGCAGATTTTTCATAGAATTCTGGGTCAGTCACTTTGAAATGGTGCATCAATATAGCTGCTAATAAGAATGGGGCAGATATTATGCCAAAAGGAACCCTTTGAAATCTATAAATCACTATATTACTCCTAGTTAACGGTTTATGATCATCTTTTACCCATAAAAACCGTGTAACATCCCTATCATCTTAGTGGAGTCCTATTTGGTGAAATGCTTTCTTAATATCCGCAATGATAGCAAATCTATCCTTGCGGAAAGTAAGAAGTATTTGAACCAAATCTGGTAAGAGATTTGCGCCTTTAAACATGAAATCGTTAATAGAATTTTTAGAAAGTTTAGTTTTGGCAGAGCCATCAAAAACAACTCTTAACGGGTGCTTTTAGTTAAATCTAATACGCCTTTGTGTGGCATATAATGAATCAATCCCGGTTTTGCGTTGTGGTCTACATATTCGATCATTTCTAATTCGATTAATAAGTCAAAATATTCAGTATATTTTGTGAATAACTCTGGTGATTTCTGTAATTTTGGTAACTGGTTTTCCAGTCTTTTATAACAGAGATTATAATGATCGGATAGATATGGTGGATTGTTTCGATAAAGCCATCTAATTTGGTATCTGTTATTAACCATTTTGATGTCTTTATAAAATAATTCAAGAACTTCGGCATCTGCTTTGGCTTCTTGTAAATTATTTGACTCGATGTCTATAGCGTTGAGTTTCCACAAATTTTCTACTTTGTGTGGATCAGCAAAAAATGTTGGGGAGAAAGTTTCATTAATTAACTCACTATCTTCTAAAAGACCACCTAACATATAACCAAATTTGGTATTGATAAGTGTCAGTGAGGTAGAAATATGATTTAATTCAGTAACAAAAGACCACATATAGTCATTTCCTAAAAGTAATTGAATCATATGTTTTTCTTCCAAAGATGCAAATTCTATGTTTGCGTATTCAGGAAAACTTTCTCGAAATTTTGACAAATCCGGTTGCTTTAGATCACGGGTTATGTGATCTAAAGTTTTTTCCGTGATTGGTACCATATTTCCACTTGGAGTGAAAAGATTAAAATCAACTGAGTGAGACTTAGTTGGTTTTGCATTTAAGTATTGTAAACTTCCCAGAGATAACCATTCCTGATCATATCCCTTACATTTTAATTTATTGTAAGCATAGTTTTTGGTTATAAAAGTATCTATGCTTCCACAATTGAAAAAACCTTGAATTTTTATAGGCTCTTTTATGTGTTTGGATGAAGCATATGATTCAAAAACTAAAAAAGTTGAAGATTTTTTAGATTTACTAAGAGATGCAAAACATTTACTATTTACAGGTAACGCCTTTTGTTGATGTGATGTCAACTCTGGTGTTGGTGCAATCGGCTTAATGCTTCTTGTACCCAACTTGTTCTGTAAATTAGAAGGGTTTTCTTGTAAAGTTTGTATTGACTTTTCATTTTTAAAGTCAATGTTAAACTTACTCAGAAGTTCTCTTCTGTCCTTTAAGGTCGCAATCCAGTTATCAACCTTACCAGCCGTGATCGGGTAGTCTGCCGTCGGACAAAGATTGAAATGGTGGTCCTCTGCTAGGCATAACCACCATTTGCAATTCTTTGGCGGTTTTTTCGGACAATCCGTGCCGGGATGCGATTCCGCGCATAAATCGCATAACATATTTTCGTTGTAAAACTCCATTCGCTTCTCAAGCGTATTATAGGCGCGATGCGTGCATAGAAAAGCGTGGTGCTTTCCTTTGCAGAAAATGCATTGCCTATCCTGCGGGTGTGATGTGTTGATTACTCCTAATGGAGTATTTTGCGCTTGGCGCAAACTTGCCTGCTTCTGTTCCTCTGAAACAGAAGAAGATAAAGAATTGTCTTTTTTATTAGATTTTTCTTTATTATTTCGTTTTTTATTTGAAGGATTAGAGTTATTTTTTCCTTTCTTTTTGTTTTTATTTTTATTGTCCGTTTTTTCAAACGTGGCAGCGGCAAAAGCAGGTTTGCCTTTAGGCTTACCCCTATTGCTTTCGTTTTTATTTTGGGGGTTATTTTTATTTTTGTTCCCAAAATTCCTTTTAGGAGGAGCATCTCTGTCCTCAATTAACTCGAAAATTTTAATAAATTGGCGAATTTCCGAAAAAAGATGAGAGACGTGTCTCTCGCTACTTTTTAAATTATTAATGTAGGATCGTTGTGGGAATTTTTTGACCGCTACATTAAATACTTGCTCTTCATCAACAATATTGGAGATTATCCTATATCTGTCGATAAGAACAGCCAGTCCATCAATACTATCTTGGATAGAGATGTTGTCTAAAGCTTTGGGAAAAGCTGTGATTTGATACCAGATCTCAGCCTTTACTTTTGACAAATCTCCAAAACGATCGTGTAAGAATTGCAAATGTTGATTGTACCCTACTTTATCTGGTGCAAAATGGTTAAATTTTTTGACCAAATCCTTTGGCATTGTGTCTTACATAATTTTAATTTTGTGGGGTATGCCAATATCTGCACATAAATGTACGTACATTTTAAAACTTCTTATCCAACCTTGATAAGTTAAAATTTTGCCCTCCCATTTATCTAAACAGTATTTTGGTGTTTTAATATTTAGTGGGATATCATCCGTGTTATTGGATGGATCCAATTCCCAACATTTAGGAATTGGATCTAATTCCTCAGATAATTAAGAATTTACCGTATTAAATTGGTCACCTATAGTTTTAGGGACTAATGCCGTTAAAGAATTTTGAATGCGTGAAGCATTTTTAGAAAATCTTTGCTGATTTAAATTAATACGAGTTGAATCAGTACATAATTTCTTATGTACCTGTTCATCTCGTGCTTGGTTATAAGATGGAGTTGAGCATTTTGCAGAATTTTCCAAATTATCATTATTAGTAGAAGTAAATTCCTTACCTCTATGAAGTGGTCGTGATACGTATGTATTGTGAAAATCGTGATAATTGGTGTTAAACACCTGTTCTGCCGCTTCTTTCAACTCTTTTAAATGTTCCTTTTTTGTGCTTAACTCTTTTTCAATGTCCTGTATATTAGCCATTTCTTGGGCTATCTCTGTTGCTATTGATCGTTTTTTATTCTACAATGCAATCTGCTCCTCTAATCTGTGTTGCCTAGCACGAATACATTGTTTGGCCAGTCTATCTAACTCCTATTTCTATAAATTTTGGAGATTGGGTCTGGCAACTGGCGGGACAACGATTTGTTCAGCAGGAACCGGATTGGGAGCCGAATGTCTGAAACTAGAACTGTCATCAACGTTCATTCTTGGAGCTGTAATTACTGCGGGTTGGAGAATTGGAAAACGTTCCTCAATTTCTCCTTCCAGGCAGAGTAGCTCGCGAATTACGCTGCGAGATTCTTTAGTCTCCAATAATGGAGCCCCATGTGGAATGTGGCGAAGTTCCTCAACTTGAAAGCGTATTGCTTTGAGTTGACGTTGAGCTTGAGTGGATGAAAGATCCGGTGATTCAAGCATTGCATTTAGCTCTTTACAATAATCTCCAGCGGTGAATACTGCTTGTGAAAATTGTAAGAGTTCTTGTTGATCCCAGGAACTGACACTGCCCATTTCAACATCATGCGGCTGTGGGATGGTATTGAAGAATCCTGGGGGCGGCCCAATGCTGTCCCTAGAGGTACCAGGTATTGGTTGAACCAACCTTCTGGCTTCTTCACTTCTCGGTAGGACCGAGAACGCGGGTTTCTTCGACTTTACCCGGTTCAACTCATCCAGCTGCTCCTGAGTATATTCCATAACCCTGTTTTCTTCCGCAATTTCCAACAGGGGGAAACCAGGTGGAGGAGGTGGAGTTGGGAGGTTTTCCTCAGCGACTGTCGAGTTTCCGGAGGTTATCGAATGCCGTGATCGCTCAGAGGTATGAGACATTATACTGTATTTTAGACAAATCACAACAATAGGAGTATGTGTAAGATTACAGTATTATTGATAATTAAAATTTTGAAAATTTTGAAAATTTTTGAAAGAAAAAAAAATTTTATTTTTTATTTATTAATTATTCAGAAAATTATTACGTCCAAATTAATTGATTGGGCGTGATGTTTAAGCATAATGAGGATTTATTTCATTATATAAAAAATAATAAGTGTTCAATTACGAGTTGTACCCAAAGAAAATTTGGGCATGACCCATAAGCGCAATGATGTTTTAATTTCATTACATGTCATTATTAATATTACGAGTCCTGTTCAAAGAAAATTTGGGCATGACCCGTAAGCTAAATGATGTTTTAATTTCATTACATACAAGAAATATAATAAAAAAATAATTATTATTTATTGCGAGTCATGTCCAAAGAAAATTTGGGCATGACCCGTAAGCACAATGATTTTTTATTTACGCGAAACATTTATATTCGTATTTTCGAGACACAGAAAGCATGTATGTTTTTACCTTGGGTCACGCAAAATAAAATTTTGGCATGACCCAGGGGCGCAATGAGGTTTCCGATGTCGCGAAAATACACAAGTAATAATGTACATAATAAGAATAACAAAATATAAATTTTGTTATGGGCTTATGTCCATAATACGTAAATAATTAATTTTTTCAAATTAATTGTTTGCGTTATTAGGATGCCATAAATATTATTCGAGAGTACATAATATAATAAATGGCATAATAAAATAATGAAAAGAAATTAATTATTTTGATATTTTTATAAGACTTACGTAGCACGTGAGTATTATACAGGTAGAATCGACAAGTACGAATACGAAGAACGGGAATTCTCTCGTAAACTGGTAATGGAGGTACGGGTCGCGGTACGAAATAATAGAAGTACAAGTTGCAACCTGTTGAAATATAAAGGGTATTAGTAACACGAAAAACCTTTTATATTATAATTGGCATAATTAATATTAATATAATTAATTATTTTTCCTATAAGCTTACATCTGGACGAAAGTTTATTAAATTTCGAATCTACTAATTCGTACGAAATGATTCATTTTTCCGTTTTTTGTTGAAACACTAAATGAATTAACGGATCAAATTCTTACGAAAAACTAAATAATTTTTATAAAATGTACATAGAATGGCATTTTATTAGGCATAATTAATAGGATTATTAATTATTTAAAAGGCAAAGAGTAAAACTTACGTAAATGCGTAATTATTATTCTTTAAGAGATCAAAATTTTTGCGTCGCACGTCGTTGTCAATAGCGTTAATCGAACGAGAATTGCGATCTATTATAAAATAATTAAGGGTTTTGTTAAAAACTAAAATCCTTAATTCACGAAAACTGTATAATTAATGATGATAAATTTAATTATTGTATAAACTTACGGAATTGCGTAATTTTATTCTGCAAATATCTTTATGAATTTTGATGATGGAACAGTGTGAACTCCCAATTAAAAGATCGAAACACAAGTTGACACTGTAATAAAATGTTGAATTTAAAACACATTTTATAATAATAAATTAATTCGAACTTTAATTTATGAATAGTGATTTACCGAATAGTTTTTGAAAAATTTTGATTTGCTCTAGTAGAGCGCGAAATTTTAAAACCAAATAAAATCACTAAAAAATGGCGTTATTGAGTTTGTACTTGTACAAAAATGTTTTCTATCGCTTAATTATTAAATTTGAAACAAAATTTAATTAAAAATGCACAAATAAATTCACTTTTTAAATCAAAAAACAGTAGAACAAACAGGAGCCCTAATTACGCATGGCATCTTCTTCAACCTGATATCGTAGAAAATGTCATCGTACGTTTAGGGTAGTTATAATGCGCATGCTCGTATAACTACCCAGTTCATTCACTGTGTTTGTGTGCGTAACAATTATACTGTCACCTCTATTAAGTGTGATAGTATTAGTATATAATACGATGCGTATTATATTGTATGATTGCAAGGATTTGCAAGCATGCATCGGCCGATGAAGTCAATACTTTGACCTTCGACCTATACCATTTTTTGTCTTATCTACATGAGCGATGTAGATGAGACGTGAAATCGTATATTTTTTGTCATTTATAAGAATTAGTCTAATTTCCTATGAGTGCGAGGGAGAGAAAATATTATTTCTTTCTCTCTTGCTTACGTATATTTTTTTTATACGAGGACAAAAAAATATTTCTCGGTGGAATGATTTCTGGGAAATCTTCCTTGTATTTGTTCGTCGTTTTAACAGCTAAATTCTTTTTACGTATTTTCGTGTGTGGCAGCCATATTAGTTTTAGCAAAATTTTTGCCGCCATTTACAAAAATGACTGTAGATGGACACTATATGCTGGGGGCGGCTATAAAAATTTCACATTGGTGGAATTTTTTAGCCATTTAGTTACATAGTCGTGTGTGAATAATAATTTTGTTAGTCATTATTATGTACGTATTAATTACTGGGGCGGCAAATTTATTTTGTTGTCCCTAGTTTTATATGGAAATTATTCTTTATTAAAAGATAATTTTCATGAAGTATTTATTGTAAAATAAATTAAATATTATGAGTGTGGGGACTCATCGGTATGAGGTATAGGGGCTCAGACCCCCGACGACAGTCGCCGCCCCATAGGGCAGGCAACTTATCGTCCTTGCGACGTTAAACCAACACACACAAAATTACGTTCGATCGTAATTACCTGCGAATACTTGCAGATAATATACGAGTACGAATCGTGACGTCATCCATCAATCAATGTCACGATTCGTACACGAACCGGCCAGTCGCCACCTACGATAGTAGGGGATGATGCGACCTGGCCGTACTTAAACAACGTACGTATTTTACTACGTACGTGTGTTTGTGTGCACCCGCCAAAACCTGTATAAAAACTCAAAGAACCGGCTCTAAAATCGCCAGTGTTCGGTTTGGTTTTGGCTTGCCCATACATTCATATGAAGTGGCTGAACACGCTTAAATTCTGTAGAATTTCCTTCTGGTGAGAATATCTCTCACGACAAGGTATTCCACAGTGGTGACCCGGACGTGATTTCAGCCACGTCGTGAGGAGTCTTAGGCGCTTCGGCGCTATTACAACCTGGCGCAGTAGCGCTGGCGAGATTCTCACTTGCTCGGCAAATTAAAAAATATTTTTTTACCCAGACTAAGACACCCTTTGGTCGTCGAAGTAAGAGTCTGCTGAAGTGGGAAATTATACCCCTCTCCTTAAAATATACAAACAAGAAGAAACCAGACAGTAGACCTGGAGGAAGAAGGTTGGACTCATCCCCCAACCTCCCCAACTTCAACTTAACACTCCAAGAATTTACCAAATCTGGAAGAAGGCCCTCAACACCCAGAATTAGCACAACTGGGAACTGCAATAAGTAAAGAATAATTAGCAGTAAAAACGTTGAGAAGTGGTCGAACTTTAAGCCAAAGTTCTGACCCAAAAACACCTGTCCTACAAACACAGGAGCCATTGTTTTCAACCAGTAAGGAAGGAAGTAGTACTGTGGAATACGCTTGTCACCAGAAAGACATAGCAATGGTTCCACCACCGACTGAAAACCCACAACCATCACAGGGAGGTAGTAGTCAGCCGCAGCTGACACCCGAAGTTTTGGCACAGATCTTGCAACTTTTGCAAATGCAGCCAGGACAGAACCCTAACTTCTATAGACGAAGGATAGATATCCCGGAATTTCTGCCAAACGAGGTAGAATTGTGGTTGACACTATTAGAAGGCAGGTTCAGAACAGAAAACATAACACTGAACCAGCGGTATACACACATCTGCGGAGGCATGCCCCCACAGATAATCCGCCACATTCCGGACATTATGGAATGCCCTTCGACAGAAGAGGACAAATATGCCTGGTTCGTCAGAAAAATAAAGAAAGTATTCGGCAAAACAAAAAACGAAATAATAGATGATGTGATGGGTGGTATGAAGATGGGGGATGACAAACCCTCAATCTTCATGGCGAAGTTAAGACAGAAGGCGGACAATATCGTAGGCCCTTCTGTCATAGGCAACCAATTCTGCAAACAACTTCCACAAAGTGTTGTGCAGTGCCTAGCCGCCGTCGGTTCCACGGTAATCAATACATCCGCGGATCTTGACTTCCTTGCGAAATCCGCAGATAATGCGCTCGAGTACACCAGCTCAAAGCCGGTGGTCAGTGCAGTATCTGCAGAGACTGGAGAGCTCGCTCAACTTCGAGCTCAAATAGCTCAGTTGACCGAAGAAGTGAAAAGGAACAAAAGCCAAAGCTCGACAAAGCCCAACAGTAGCTGGCGACAAAGATCGAAAAGCAGAAGCAACAACAACAACAACAACAGCAACAGCAGCAGAGGACAACAGTCCCGGTCAAGAGACCGCAGATCTAGTTCCGGAACCAGGGGTCAGCGTTCAACTCCCCCTAGAACATCATCTCCCAAAACCCAGTCTCGAAATTGGGATGATAAGAGTTGCTTTTTCCACAACCGGTTTGGCGCAGAGGCCACCAAATGCAACAACCGATGCAGATGGTGGGGTAAAACTTTCAATAAGGAGGCGTCAAACTAGAACGAGGGGCCATCTGTGCGGCCGAAGACCCCTCGGAAAAATACTCACGCTGCCTGTTCATAAAGGACAGGACAAATAGGAGACGTTACTTAATTGACTCGGGAGCAGACCTGAGCATACTGCCAGTAAATAGAACCCAAAAAGTACTTCCTCCGAAATACTATCTCCGTACTGTGAATGGTCAAAACCTTCCAGCTTACGGACTCGAAACAAGCAAAGTAGACATCGGACTCAGCAAAAATATGACGTGGTCCTTCACGGTTGCAGACGTTCCAAACCCGATCCTGGGTGCAGATTTTCTCGCACACTATGGCCTGATCATTGACCTCAAACACGGCAAACTGATCAATAGTGAAAACAAAAGAGTGGAAGGCAAATCGCTAGCATACAGACTGGACACAAATATATCCAGCTGTACTAAAGTCGACGGACAACTCCTACGGATCCTGTCAGACTATCCTGGAGTCACTCAACCCTCAATTCGCAGGCATCCTACGTACAAACACGACACGGTTCACTACATCGAAACCAAAGGACAGCCTTGCCATGCTAGAGCACGAAGGTTATTACCTGACAAACTCAAAGCGGCACGAGAGTACTTCCATCGCATTATTGAGGAGGGCGTATGTCGCCCCTCAAAAAGCTCATGGAGCTCTCCTATCCACATGACCAAAAAAGCAAGTGGAGAGTGGCGAATTGTTGGCGACTACAGGGCCTTAAACGCCATAACAGTTCCTGATCGCTACCCAGTCCCCAACATAATGGACTTCAATGCGAACATGAAGGGTAAAACGATGTTCACAAAAATAGACATCAACTAGGCATTCCACCAAATTCCTATGGCCGACCAGGACATTCCAAAGACAGCGGTCAAAACCCCCTTTGGACTATTCGAATACCTTCGAATGCCGTTTGGACTACGCAACTCAGCACAAACTTTCCAACGATTTATCAATGGACTGTTTAGGGAATTGCCGTTTGCATATGCATACCTGGATGATATTTGCATTTGCTCAGAAGGCGGTGAGCATCAGCACGAGGAGAATGTGAGAGCCGTGGTACAGCGTATACACGCAGCCGGACTCACTATCAACGTAGGCAAAAGCTTATATGCACAGACCGAAATTGACTTCCTCGGCTACAAAGTCTTTACCGAAGGCATTTCCCCCTTGAAGACCAAGGTAGAGCCAATATTGAACTTCCCGAAGCCCTCAAATGTCGCAGAACTTAGGCGTTTCTTGGGGATGGTGAATTTCTATAGACGTTGCATGAAGAATGCAGCAGCCGAACAAAGTAAGCTGTTTGCATTAATAAAGACAAGCAAAAAGAAAGATAGAACTCCACTCGAATGGAACGAAGAAGCCGAACAGGCCTTTGAAAATATCAAAGAAACACTGGCAAATGCAACTCTCTTGACTCATCCAGACGAAAGTCTGCCGTTATGCGTAAGTACCGATGCATCAGATTTTGCTATTGGTGCAACCTTGTACCAACTGGACTCAAACAACATCAAATTACTGCTAGCTTTCTTCTCGAGGAAGCTCTCAAAAACAGAAAAGAATTACAGCACATACGATAGGGAATTGCTCGGAATTTTTGCTGCGTTGAAGCATTTCAGGCACCAGTTAGAGGGTAGATGTTTTTCTGTGTATACTGACCATAAACCCCTAACATATGCCTTCACACAAAAAGCAGAACCGGCATTTCCGAGAAGAGCACGACAGTTAGACTATATTGGTCAACTGACTACCGACATACAGTATATAAGTGGAGAACTTAACACTCCAGCTGATGCCCTGAGTAGAATCGAAGCTATCTCGGTTCCTGTCCAATTGCCTTACGCTGAAATAGCTAAAGCACAGCTTAAGGATGCAGAATTGCAAGGGCTGTTATCGAACGATGATACTACCCTCAAATTGAGACAGCGAAAAATTCCCGGTACTGATGTTTTATTAACATGTGACATCAGTACAGGTAAGAACAGGCCATTTCTACCGGAAAAATATCGCAGGTTGGCTTTCAACAGTGTACATAACCTGTCACATGCTGGGCCAAAATGTAGTGCTAAACTAATTTCAGAAAGATTTGTATGGCCACGAATGAAGTCTGACTGCAACAAGTGGGCTCGCAGTTGCCTGAACTGTCAAGAATCCAAAGTAGGAAGACACACTCGCTCGCCCCTCAAATCATTCAAACAAACACAGCGGTTTAAAACGGTTCACATGGATCTGGTAGGCCCATTGCCACCATATCAAGGACACAGATACCTGTTGACGATAATAGACAGGGCAACACGATGGCCAGAAGCAATCCCTCTACACGAGATGTCAGCTCCCACAGTAGCTGCAAGGTTATACGATACCTGGATTGCGAGGTACGGCGTACCAGAAGTCATAATCACGGACCAAGGTCGCCAATTCGAGAGCTCGCTCTTTAAAGAGCTGGCAAATAAGCCTGGTGTTCAACACAGTCATACCACAGCTTACCATCCTCAAGCCAATGGCAAAATAGAGAGATGGCATAGAGCTCTCAAAGCCTCCATCATGTCGCATGATACTAAGAGATGGGTAGAAATACTCCCTACCATCCTCTTAGGCCTTCGATCTGCCCTACAAACCGATACAGGTCACTCTGCAGCGCAACTAGCGTTCGGCGAAGAGCTACGCCTCCCAGGGGACTTCTTCACAAAATCGAAAGAAGTTAGCCCCGAAATAATGGTACAGAACATAAGAAATGATGCCAATAACTTCCTAAAACAGGCAGCTCGTCATGGCCAGCCCAAGATTTACGTCTCAAAACATTTGGCTAATACGTCACACGTATTTGTTAGAGACGAAAAAATGAGATCTGCGCTGGAGAAACCATACGCCGGTCCTTATAAAGTAGTATCACGAGATGAGAAAAACTTTGTGATACTCATTGCAGGCAAACCTCGAACAATTTCAATCGACAGATTGAAGCCTGCGTACTTGGTAAGTGACGACAAAAGAATAAAAAGGTTACAACAGGAGAACCCAGAAAATATACAGAGGAATTCCGAAACAAAAACGGAAGAATCCGTCGAAAAATGTGAGAAAAATACCTCACATCAAGAAAAACCCAAGAAAACAGTAAAATTTTCGGACGATGTGATCACCAAAACATTTGATCCCGAGGCCCCCGTATGCCCACGCAAAAGAGGCAGGCCTCTAGGCACTAAAAAACGCAAAAATTCACATCCTTCTCGCACGTCCGAGAGGTTAATGCGAAGAAAATAAAATTTACTCCCGAAAAAGTAATATCCGTAGTAAAAGTTGAAACCCACTAAAAACATACCGGGAATATCGGAACTCCGTGAGACAAAAGAAACTCCGGAGATAAGCAAACGAGAAACGCCAACAAAAAGAAGAAGACAGGAATAAACAAATCCACGTGCAATACGGAAACAAAACATTGCAACGTGCGAGTACCGTTAAACACAAAGATAATCTCTACGACGTGACGTCACAAACGGAGATTCCTTTGTACTGAAAATTCGAAAAATTATATTCACTGAGCTTATTTCAGGCATAACTCTGCTTAAACCGATCAGAACTTAACCGGAAAACTTGTATACGGCCGAGAATTTTAAGCGCTATCCCCTCTACGTGCAGATAAGAAGATTCGAAAATAAAGAAAAATAACTGTAATGGTAAATCAAAAAATGAGGTAAAATCATCCGTTTCAGAACCACCAAATTACTTGGTCGTGTTTCTTGAGATTTTTTGGTGCCTTCTCCTAAACAACCCATTCTATGTCACGATTACCAATCCCGATCCCGATGTCCGCCAACTTCCAGTTCGCTAGGAAATCTGCTGAGAACACGAAAACTCAGCAGAGGACCGAAACGAAGACGGAGTTGGAGAGGATCGAAGAGGAGCTGCTAATGGACACGGCTCCTCCGGTTGACGATGTACTGGCGGAAATGACGACTCCGCTACCTCCGGTCATCTCACCTCCCCGATCCCCGAAGGAGACGGCTCCGACTCCGGAACCCCCGAAGCTGGAGCCAAAACCCGAGGAGAAAAAGGAAGGTATGGGATTTCTGTTCACGGCAGAGAGGGCCGCGAACGAACGAGCGAAGATGGCCACCTGGACAGCGGGGAACTCAAACTCCCCGATGTACAGGAAGCCGACATTCAGACGTCCGCTACCCCCTCACTCCTGTTGACACCCCTATGCCCAAACGAAAAACACGAAACTGAGGCATAGGGGTGAAGGCAGCCGGGCAAATTACCTGGCCCGAGCAAACGCCCGTAGGGAATCCTACGAGTGCGTTGGGGCCGCGGTAGGCAGTGCTCTGGCGAAGTGGGAGGCCGACCAGAGGCGAAAGTAAACCCGCACGTCCCCCAGGCCTTGCGCATTTTTGATCGTTCTTGCGGCGCAAAAACTGGGGGGGAGTAGCTGTGGGGACTCATCGGTATGAGGTATAGGGGCTCGGACCCCCGACGACAGTCGCCGCCCCATAGGGCAGGCAACTTATCGTCCTTGCGACGTTAAACCAACACACACAAAATTACGTTCGATCGTAATTACCTGCGAATACTTGCAGATAATATACGAGTACGAATCGTGACGTCATCCATCAATCAATGTCACGATTCGTACACGAACCGGCCAGCCGCCACCTACGATAGTAGGGGATGATGGGACCTGGCCGTACTTAAACAACGTACGTATTTTACTACGTACGTGTGTTTGTGTGCACGCGCCAAAACCTGTATAAAAACTCACAGAACCGGCTCTAAAATCGCCAGTGTTCGGTTTGGTTTTGGCTTGCCCATACATTCGTATGAAGTGGCTGAACACGCTTAAATTCTGTAGAATTTCCTTCTGGTGAGAATATCTCTCACAACAAGGTATTCCACAATGAGGTTTTCATAATATTACAGAGTATATTCAAGTACTTTGTTCCTTGAGCGGTGGAAGCAATTTTTTTTTTTTTTTGCATGAAGAATTATTTTGTTTTTTCTTACAAAAAAAGAAGATAGAATATAATTTTTCATTTTATTGGAATTAATGTTTCGTGATTAGCGTTAATTAATTTCAATTCCAGTTGCGTATAAGGTTTCTTTTAAGGGAAATCTTATTATAGGGAGGAGGTTTGTTGCTCCTGCTACCATGTAGTGGCCTTAGCCCTAACTTCGTTTATAGTCTGAGAGACTCATAAAATAACGTAGTCACACTCCTCACCAAAGTGCAACTGCCTGGCGACTGCCACAACACCAGTACAGACAGTCAGCGTACTATACGCTGTTGCCAAACCTCTGCGCCCTGTAGGTGCGCAGTGGATCGTGTAACATATCACGATAGGGGGTGCTGAAACGCAGTAAGGGAGAGAATTTCTCTTCAATTGTCTGTCTATACACTATGACAAAAATTATTGAAAAACTGAACTCATATACTGAATTAATATGGATGCATTACACTGAATGTAATTACTGTGTTAAATAGGTATACTTATGAATAGAAAGATACGTATTTTCAACTGCGATTCATGCTAAAACTCTGCACTTGACAAAAAATAATGTAGATCAGTACTTTTTAATGCATTTTTTATTCTTCTTTCAATTTTGTTGGATTAATTTTTCATTTTGTTAGCTAAGAGTAAAATAAAAATGACCAGCACGGTTTAGTTATACGAACTCCACTGATTTATTGTGTAAAAAAAAACATCTTACAGATAGCCTCGAAAAATCAGTCAGGTGGAGACAAAAACGAATGACAGATAAGAAAGACGACAGTGCATCAGCACACAAAAGAAATCGACACGGATCGAGAGGCTTCTCGATGCAAATCGATGTTTTGGGAAATTTCTAATTTTCTGAGAAAAATTAAGCAAAATAAATTTGAAAAACAGCTTTAAACTATCATTTTAACTTCCCAGGGGAATGTTGATGTCTCTCACATTAGGACTTCTATGACTCTAGGGCCAATATTCACCAATGTCATTTTAAAAATTTTTTTTGCACAATTTCATACTTAAAAATGTGGGAACATTGTATCACTTATGAGAATTCCAATTTAAAAATAATATGTTACCACATTCTTAAATACAAAATTGTGCCAAAAGTCATTTTTAAGTGAAGTTTAAGTAAAGGGAGGATAAAATATGGGCCTGGGTGGTTGTTTGGAATAATGCAACCAATGAATGTACCAAAATTCAATTTTTTTAAAATTATTTCTTCTATACATATGTAAGTCATTTTTTAAGCTAATTTGCTTGGACTACATAAAAAAGAATACTTACTTTGTTTTATGATAAATTTTATCATATTCGAGAGGGCATTGGGAAGGAAGAATCTCCCTGGCCTCAGGGTTTTTGGAGCCCAGAATTTAAAAATAAGAAAAAAGACAAGAGAGTAGATTTTCACTAAAAAATTCCAAGAAAAGTTTTCTCTTGTTCCATTTGAGATATTAGCTTTCCCGATTCATTGTAACTTATAAAACCCCTACCATAGTTATATTATAGATAAGAAACTGAACGCATAAGCAAGGTTTTATTTTTTGAAGGGCCCATAAACTTTTTCTCTTTATAAAGCTCTGATCATACATTTCCATTTGGGTAAGTACCTTACATTCAAAATTCCATTTTCAGATGAAAATTTTAAAAACTTTTAGTTGTTATTTGTATTATTTTTGCCCTTTCTTGAAAAATGCGTATGACACTGCTAAAGTGTATTAAATGCAGTACCTGTATACCTGGCCTGTAATGAGAAAACATAAAATCAAGATCAAGAATCTAAGGTTAAGATAATCTGGTCTTGGTATTGGTGTCATGTCGTATTAATCCTCTTTAGTCTTCGTCTTGGTATTACACAGTCAAGTTTCAATAACTCGGTTTTCTATGGTTCGGCCTAGCTTACAAGCTTTTACTATTATTGTGGGGACTCACCAGTATGAGGAAAAGGGCCCGCTCAATGACAGCCGCCGTCCCAAAGGGCAGGCAAATAATCGTCCTTGCAACGTTAAACAACACAAAATACGTTCGATCGTAATTACCTGTATGTACTTGCAGGTAATGTACGAGTACCGAATCATGACACAATAAGATGATGTCACAATTTGTACACAAACCAGCCAGCCATCTCTTATCTCGATAGGGGATGATGCAACCTGACTGTTCTCACCAATGCACGTATTATCCTAAATACGTGTGTTTGTGTGCATGTAAATAAGCCGTATATAAACCACCCGAACCGGCTCTAAAATCGCCAGTGTTCGGTCTGGTTCTGGCTTACCCGTACTTGTGTACAAAGTGGCTGAACACGATTAAATTCTGTGGAATTTCCTTCTGGTGAGAATATCTCTCATGACAAGGTATTCCACAGTGATGGCCTCGGCGTGATTTTTGGCTACGTTGTGAGGTGTCTTGAGGCGAGTTGCGCTTTTACAAAAATTTGGTGCGGTGCACTGGCAAGAAACTCGCTTGCTCAGCAAATAAAAATATTTTTTTGCCGACTAAGACACCTTTTAGGTTGTTGAAGTAGAGTCTGCTGAAGTGGGAATTTACACCCCTCTCTTTAAAATATATAAATAAAGAGAAACCAGACTGTAGACCAGGAGGAAGAAGGTTGGACTCATCCCCCAACCTCCCCAACTTCAACTTAACACTCCAAGAATTTACCAAATCTGGAAGAAGGCCCTCAACACCCAGAATTAGCACGACTGGGAACTGCAATAAATAAAGAATAATTAGCAGTAAAAACGTTGAGAAGTGGTCGAACTTTAAGCCAAAGTTCTGACTCAAAAACACCTGTCCTACAAACATAGATGCCAGTGTTTTTGACCAGCAAGGAAGGAAGTAGTTCTGTGGAATACGTTTGTCTTCAGAAAGACACAGCAATGGTCCCACCATTAACTGAAAACCCACAACCATCGCAGGGAGGTAGTAGTCAGCCACAGCTGACACCCGAAGTCTTGGCGCAAATTATGCAACTCTTGCAATTACAGCCAAGGCAGAACCCCAACTTCTATAGACGGAGGATAGAGATCACAGAATTTCTGCCCAATGAGGTAGACTTGTGGTTGACACTCTTGGAAGGCAGGTTCAAGACATAAAATATAATGCAGAACCAGCGGTATCTCCACATCTGTGGAGGCATGCCCCCACAGATAATCCACCACATTCCGGATATTATGGAATGCCCTTTGACAGAAGAGGATAAATATGCCTGGTTCGTCAAGAAGATTAAGAATGTATTTGGAAAAACCAAAAACCAAATTATTGTGATGTGATGGGTGGTATGAAGATAGGGGATGATAAACCCTCAATCTTCATGGCAAAATTAAGACAGAAGGTGGACAATATTGTAGCCCCTTCTGTCGTAGGCAACCAATTTTGCAAACAACTCCCCCAGAGTGTTGTGAAATGCCTTGCCGCCGTAGGTTTGACCATGATAAATATATCCGCAGACTTGGGACTTCCTTGCAAAATTAGCAGATAATGCGCTAGAATATACCAGGTCAAAGCCTGTGGTAAGTGCAGTATCTGCAGAGACTGTAGAGATAGCTCAACTTTGAGCTCAAATATCTCAGTTAACTGATAAAATGAAACGGAACAAAAGCCAAAGCTCAACGAAGCCCAATAGCAGCTGGTCACAACGATCTAAATCAAGAAACAACAACAACAACAGTAGCAATAGCAAAGGACGACAGTCCCAGTCCAGAGGCTGTAGATCAAGTTCGAATAACAGGGGTTAGAGTTCAACTCCCCCAAGAACATCATCACCCAAAAACCAGTCTCAAAATTGGGATGAAGAGTTGTTTCTTCCACAACAGGTTTGGCGCAGAAGCCACCAAATGCAACAACAGGTGCAAATGGTGGGGCAAATCCTATACCAAGGAGGCATCAAACTAGAACAAGGGGCCATCTACGTGGCCAAAGACCCCTCGGAAAAACACTCATGCCGCCTGTTCATTAAGGACAGGACTAATAGGAGATGGTACTTGATAGACTCAGGTGCAGACTTGAGTATATTGCCAGTAAGTAGACATCAAAAAGTACTTCCTCCAAAATATTATCTCTGTACTGTGAATGGTCAAAACCTTCCAGCCTATGACTTAGACAGTAAGTCGACATCGGACTTAAGGAAAATATGATGTGGTCCTTCACGGTTGCTGACGTACCAAACCCGATCCTGGGTGCAGATTTCCTTGCACATTATGGCCTGATCATTGACCTCAAAAAAGGCAAATTGATCGATAGCGAATTTAAAAATTGTCTGGATGGCAAAACACATGCTTACAGACTGGACAAAAATATATCCAGCTGTACAAATTCGACTGGACAACTCTTACAGATCCTGTCTGATATCCTGGAGTCACCCAACCATCAATTCGCAGGCATCCCACTTACAAAAATGACACAGTTCATTACATAGAGACTAAGGGACCACCTTGCCATGCTAGAGCATGAAGGTTACTACCTGACAAACTCAAAGTGGTACGGGAGTACTTCCATCGCATCATCGAGGGAGGCGTATGTTGCCCCTCGAAAAGCTCATGGAGTTCCTCTATCCACATTTGCTCTGAAGGTGGTGAGCAACAGCACAAGGAGAATGTAAGAGCCGTTTTACAGCGTATACACGCTGCCGGGGTTACTATCAACGTAGGTAAAAGCTTATATGCACAGACCAAAATTGACTTTCTCGGCTACAAAGTCTCGACCAAAGGCATTTCCCCCTTGAAGACCAAAGCAGAGCCAATACTGAACTTCCCAAAGCCCTCAAATGTCGCTGAACTCAGGCATTTCTTGGGGATGGTGAACTTCTATAGATGTTGCATGAAGAATGCAGCAGCCAAACAAAGTAAGCTGTTTGCACTAATTAAGACAAGTAAAAAGAAAGATAAGACTCCACTCAAATGGAATGAAGAAGCCGAACAGGCCTTTGAGAAAATCAAAGATACACTGGCAAATGCAACTCTATTGGCTCATCCAGATGAAACTCTGCCATTATGCATGAGTACCGATGCCTCTGATTTTGCTATTGGTGCAACCCTGCACCAACTTGACAAAGACAACAAAAAGTTACCGCTAGCTTTCTTCTCGAGGAAGCTCTCAAAAACAGAAAAGAACTATAGCACGTACAATAGGGAATTGCTCGGAATTTTTACTGTGTTGAAGCATTTCAGGCACCAATTAGAGAATAGATGTTTTTCTGTGTATACTGACCATAAACCCCTAACATATGCCTTCACACAAAAAGCAGAACCGGCATTGCCGAGAAGAGCACAAAAATTAGACTATATTGGTCAATTGACTACCGACATTCAGTATATAAGTGGAGAACTCAACACTCCAGCTGATGCCTTGAGTAGAATCGAAGCTATCTTGGCTCCTGTCCAATTGCATTATGCTGAAATAGCTAAAGCACAGCTTAAGGATGTAGAATTGCAAGAGTTGTTAAAGAACAATGATACTACTCTTAAATTGAGACAGCGAAAAATTCCCGATACTGATGTTTTATTAACATGTGACGTCAGTACAAATAAGAATAAGCCATTTCTACTGGTAAATTATCGCAAGTTGGCTTTCAACAGTGTACATAATCTGTCACATGCTGGACCAAAATGTAGTGCTAACTTAATTTTGGAAAAGTTTGTATGGCCACGAATGAAGTCTGACCGCAACAAATGGGCTCGCAGTTGCCTGAACTGTCAAGAATCCAAAGTAGGAAGACACACTCGCTCACCCCTCAAATCCTTCAAACAAACAGAGTGGTTTAAAACAGTACATATGGACTTGGTAGGCCCATTGCCACCATCTCAAGGACACAGATACCTGTTAACGAAAATAGACAGGGCAACACGATAGCCAGAAGAAATTCCTCTATATGAGATGACAGCTCCAACTGTAGCTGCCAGGTTATATGATACCTGGATTGCGAGGTATGGCGTACCAGAAGTCATAATTATGGACCAAGGTTACCAATTTGAGAGCTTGCTCTTTAAAGAGCTAGCAAATAAGCTTGGTGTTCAACACAGTCATACCACAGCTTACCATCCTCAAGTCAATGGAAAAATTGAGAGATGGCATAGAGCTCTCAAAGCCTCTATCATGTCACATGATACCAAGAGATGGGTAGAAGTACTTCCTACCATCCTCTTAGGCCTTTGATCTGCCCTACAAACAGATACAGGTCACTCTGCAGCGCAATTAGCATTTGGCGAAGAGCAACGCCTTCCAGAGGACTTCTTCACAGAATTGAAAGAAGTTAGCCCCAAAATCATGGTGCAAAATATACAAAATGACGCCAATAATTTCCTAAAACAGGCAGCTTGCCATGGCCAGCCAAAGATTTACGTCTCAAAACACTTGGCCAATACTTCACACGTATTTGTTAGAGACAAAAAAATGAGATCTGCGCTGGAGAAACCATACACTGGTCCTTACAAAGTAGTATCACGAGATGAAAAGAACTTTGTGATACTCATTGCAGGTGAACCTCGAACAATTTCAATTGACAGATTGAAGCCTGCATACATGGTAAGCGACAATAAAAGAATAAAAAGGTTGCATAGGGAGAACGTAGAAAATATACAGACAGATTCACCAACAAACAGAAGAATTCGTCGAAAAATGTGAAATAATAAATTCACAATTAGAGAAAACCAAAAATAAAAAAGTCTGTGAAATTTTTGGACGATGTTACCACTAAAACATTTGATCCGGAGGTCCCCATATGCCCACGAAAAAGAGGCAGGCCCCTAGGCAGTAAAAAATGTAAAAATTCCCATCCTTCTCACAAGTCTGAAAGGTTAATGCGAAGAAAATAAAATTTACTCCCGAAAAAGTAATATTCTCTACGTAAGTTTAAACCTGCTAAAAAATATGCTACAAAAATCGGAATTCCGTGAGACAAAAGAAACTCCGGAGATAAGCAAACGAGGAATGCCAACAAAAAGAAAACTATAGGAATAAATAAATCCACATGCGATATGGAAATAAACATCGCAACGTGCGTTTATTTTCAAACACAAAGATAATCTCAATGTTGTGACATCACAAGTGGAGATTCCTTTGTAATAAAATTCGAAAAATATATTCTCCGAGTTTATTTCAGGCATAACTTTGCTTAAACCGATCAAAACTTAACCGGAAAACTTGCATACGGCCGAGAATTTTAAGCGATATCCCCTCTACGAGCTGATAAGAAGATGCGAAAAATGCTAAAATGAAACTGTAATGGTAAATCAAAAAGAGCAGTAGATTCACCCGTTTTAGAACTGTCTTATAATACAGACGTGCTTTCTAAAATATTTTTGGTTCTCTGTTTTCCTGCAATCTGTTTCCTATGTCGCTGCCAACCACCTTCCTGAAGTCTGCCACCTCCCAGACTGTTTGGAAAACTGCTGAGTTTTCATAAACTCAGCAGAAGACCAAACAGAAGACGGAGCTGGACCGGATTGAGGAGGAGCTGCTCATGGACACAGCTCCTCCCGTAGACGAAGTCCTAGCGGAGATGACATCTCCGCTGCCTCCGATAATTTCTCCTCCCTGGTTGCCAAAGGAGCCAGCCCCGACTTCAGAACCCTTCAAACTGGAGCCAATCCTTAAGGAAAAAAGATAGCCGATGAAATTTTTGTTTACCACAGAGCGGGCAGCCAACAAAAAGGCGAAGATGGCTATCTGGACATCAGGGAATTCTAACTCTCCGATGTTAAGGAATCCACAATTCAAATGTCCGCTGCCCCCTCACTCCTGTCATCACCATTATGCCTACTTGAAAAACAAACCACCGAGTCGTAGGGGAGAGGACAGACGGTCAAATTACCTAGCCCGAATGTACGCTTGTAAGGAATCGTACAAGTGTGTGGGGGCTGCGGTAAATAGTGCCCTGGCAAAATGGGAGTCCAACTGGAGGCGGAAGTAAAACCCGCATGTCCCCCCAGGTCTTTCACATTTTTGATCATTTTTGTGGCGCAAAAACTGGGGAGGAGTAGCTGTGGGGACTCACTGATATGAGGAAAAGGGGCTTGGACACCTTGTTGACAGTCGCCGCCCCAAAGGGCAGGCAAATAATCGTCCTTGCGACGTTAAACAACACAAAATAGGTTCGATCGTAATTACCTGTATGTACTTGCAGGTAATGTACAAGTACCAAATAGTGACACAATAAGATGATGTCACGATTCGTACACGAACTGGCCAGCCATCTCTTATCTCGATAGGGGATGATGCAACCTGGCTGTTCTCACCAACATACGTATTATCCTACGTACGTGTGTTTGTGTGTGTGTAAATAAGCCGTATATAAACCACCTGAACCGGCTCTAAAATCGCCTGTGTTCGGTCTGGTTCTGGCTTACCCGTACTTGTGTACGAAGTGGCTGAACACGCTTAAATTCTGTAGAATTTCCTTCTGGTGAGAATATCTCTCACGACAAGGTATTCCACAATTATTATTTAAGTTTTTTGCTAAATTAAATTGGTCCGCATAAAAATCTCAACTTACCACAAATGCCTGTTAATTATGAAGCTGAGTGAAAGAAGAAAATTAAGCCCTAAACACTGACTGCAAATTATTCAAGTGGTTAACAAGATAATGGACGTTTTACTATATTTTTTCTAAAGTTTTGCGTTTGGTTTTGGTTTTTCTAATTATTATCTTGTATAGTCCCTACTGGTAGGTACGGATCTTAGGACTGTATGGAAGAACAATACTTCTATCAATAGTGACTTAAGAACTACTTATCTTAATAGAGTTACATCTACATCACTATTTATATTTACATACAAGCCCTGAAGCGCTGCTTAATGGCACTTTGGTTTGTGCTTACCCTGGAATTTAGCTGGCATAGTTGGGTAACACTGTAGAATTTGATGTTTGTGCAGAAGCAATAAAAATATTTTTCTTTTTATTATAAGCTTTTATTTCACTCACTCAATATGCTGAAGTACACTGGATGACCAACTTCAGCATTGCTTTCACATGTTGCAACACACTCACACATACCCATTTTTATCAGTTGTTTTTCTCTTTTGTGAGTACTTCAGTATTGTTATTTTAAAATAAGTATAAGTGTACCTACAAATTACAGATTTATCCTACAAATGTAAACGTCCGTTTTAATTTGCGTTGTTGTGTAAGTGCAGTGTTGTTTGGGGGAGTAAAAAATTATTATCAGTTGTCACGTCTTATAATTTGCTTGTTTTTTCAATGTAAGTTTCATTGCTTACTAAATCCATAACTTTGGTGTCATGGTAGCAACTTGTACTTTCTCAAATGCTCGACAAGGGCGTACGTAATGGGAGCAAGGAGGTGCTTCCCCCTGCTGGTTGGCCAAAAAACTGGAAAAAATGAAAGAAAAAAAGAGAAAGAAAGAAAAAATTGGCTGGAAAAACTTTTGAAAAATTTTTATGGGTTACCCCTACTTTGATTTCAATCTTCCATGTGACACTGATGATTTAATACTGTTACACTTTCTTGAAACTTTCATCGGAGATATTTTAATGTGTTGCATTTGTACCCATGTTTTTCAGGATGCTAAACTAAAATTTAGTATTTGTTTGTTTTTTTGTGGACTTTTTCTTGATTTATCAAAGTTTTAAAATTGGAGGCTGTACAGCTCTTTATTGACTCTAGTGGAACCAAAGGAATTTTCTGTAGGTGATGGGTACGTTGTTGACCGCCCCAGAGAGACAATGAAAAATATATTTTTTTAATGTATATTTTTGTCTATTTTTTAGAAATGACGAACATATTTGTCCACACATTCTCAAATACCAAAACGTAGATATTTATCAACAATAATCATCCTATAACTCTTTATAAACATCCACTGAATTACCCATATTTGATTTTATGAATATAGATATACCACCTGTATATTCATGACCTACTTGTGCCTGTCCCTCGAGTACTCGACGAGTCAGCACAACCCTATAATAACAACACCCTACCTCACTTAGCCTATCCGACAAATACGTTTTCATACCCTGAACGAGTATATAATCCCACACAGTTCCTCGACAGTTACTTCTAAGTATCTGGAACCTCTCTAGTAGAAGTCTCTAGTGAACAGATAGTCTTGTCAAACGGATTCTGATTTTATATGTATAAATATTAACGTATTAATGTATGTACTTTGATGTACAAATTATTATTTCATTAAATGTGTAAATTCACTCGTGTGTTTTAAAATATTATTGAGTCTCTATTACACGTTAAGGTCCACTATAGCTTGTGGATAATAAACTTGAATTATTTTAGAAGTATTACTGCTTTTCTAGTATGTGATATTTTATGTATGGTGTAACATCGAAAGTGGCTCTAATTAGGTACATTACCACCTCTTTTGGCCGTTACATTTTTATTTTTTTAATGCTATAATCACTTGATTGGAAAATTTCTGAAAACTGAAAAACTATCTGGGTCAGAGATTGCGGCTCTTAGATCAGTCTGAAACAATAAACAGAACAGAGTATACAGCTGAAAGTAGGTACACAATCTACGCATCAACTCTGGAAATGCATAAAAATAGGTATTTACACTCATTCAAAGCAATGTGAGGTCTGGAACTCATTTTTTCCCTTTCATTCCAGGAAACTTTCTCGTGTGGAAAACATATTGCGTAGGCAAAATAAGTGTTTTTGTTGTTTTTTGACAGTGGCTCTTCGGCCAGTATTTATAGATGACACTTAAGGTTCATTTACCTAAGGGTCTATTTTTAAACTAATGTAAACCTGCAAAAAAAAATAGTTTAGTTAAGAATGGTGAGAAACGTAGCTTCCTCGAGATAAACTATAGCAAAGCTATGAAAAAAAAAAGTTTTGATGAGAAATATAGCTACAAAATGCAGGTTTTAAATGAACCCTTAGGTAAGTGAACCCGAAGTGTCGTCTATGAATACCAGTCTTCGAAGCAGTTTAACCGAGAAGGATGAAATTCCCAATTTACTTTACTTTTTTATAGAAAAATAGCCAAATTTTGGAAAACAAAATTTGAGTCATTAATTACACAATTTTGCCAAATGTATCACGCTTTCGCACAGTGAGATCGAGCCAGGTGTGAAACATCCACTTTTGAAGAGCCCTTAATTTTTGATGGTTTTTTAGCCCCACCTTTAATTGTAGACAAATATCTGTTTGGAATAAATTTTTTTTTTCTTTAAAAATTTTATTTTTTGGAACTTCATTATATTTTGAGAGCAGAATTTTTTTTTTTCACTTACCAAGTTCTATTATTCCATTATTTGATAACAGAGAAAATAATATGCTTAAAAAAATTAATCTTTTCTTATAATAGCACTTTTTAACTTTTGTGAGTATGCAATTCTTCGTACACGTGAGAAATCAATTCGCTGTTCGAACGCCTGATTGTTTTTGAAAACAGTGTTTTAGCCTCTCAAACCTTCCTTGGCGTCGATGTTTATTCTTAGGTACTTGGTGTAGTGGCAGAGACATACAGTTGTAGGCACTTATAATTAATGTGTGTTTAACGTCCATAGGACTACAAAATATACGTCATCACACACCTATCTCACTCACTAGATCCGTAACAACTACGGCAACCTCCTCAGCCCAGTCACTCGCCTACCTACATTTCTTCAGTAGGCGAGTTCCCTTTACGCCCACCAGGCACGCAGGAGATCGTGGGTGTTCTCACCCACGATACTGGGGGCGGTGTCCATTGTGAATCCTCGGGGATTCACTCGTCCCTACAAGATCTGTAAAAAAAGAGATTAGTTGGCATACACACACAAGTACACAAATGATATTTATTTACAAGAAATATATACATATATGGTACAAGTTACTACCGATTATAAACTGAGCCACAAATCTAAAATAAGTATAATAAAACGAAGTTTATTTCCTCTGAAGTTGAGATCCACAAGTGGGTCCCATCTTCTGACTTGTGGTCCAACAAAATTGCCGGACAATTCATTGGAAGGGCAGTCAGGTGTCAGCGCTATAAAGGAGTTACTCTGTAAGGAAGAAAAGTAAGAATTAGCAATTTTTTAAATGAATTTGTGACGCTGACAAGGTTATCACAAGTTCGGTGTGTGTGAATTGTGATCTTCTATCACCTCTACCCGCTGATCTGAATAGGTAGTTGGACGGTAGAGTAAGTATTTGGCAAGGTTGACTTGTCATGACTTCAAAGATAGCACAACTCCAGTGGTGCCACCGGCCATGGAGTTGTAGGTAGTGCGTGCATGTATGCCGGCTTTTACAGATCTTAATCGGATAGATTCTAATCCAACGATGGATTAGAGTCCTTACCGTTAGTACTTATCTCCAGTGGAGCAAAGAACTTAATAGGCCTACTCACTATTTTATGTGAGGGTAACCTAACATCTGCGTGACGTACTAGGCCATCGCGAGGTGTCATTAGGTTGACTACAGTGGCTAACTTGTAGACTCCTGGTTTTGTCATTATGTCCAACATGTGGACAATGTTTCCAACTTTCGGTTTGAAGCTAACCATTTGGTAAGTGTTGCTTACCCCTTTGGGGATTCTATCCCGCAAGTACGTGAGATAGAGTCCCTTTCACACAGCCCAGAGCTTACTAAGGTTGTCCTTGTCAGTGTTCCAGAGGCCCTGAAGGTTTCTGGACGTTATGGTGGTTTTGTCAAGAGGCTTGTTTAGGTCAAGGGTAAAATTTCTGAACTTTGCGTGCAGAAAGTGTGCAGGCGTTAAAGTAGCTTGCTCACACTCATCGACTGCAGGACAGAGTGGTCTCTCATTCATCATCACTTGTATATTTTTAAGCGCTGCTTGAAAATTGAAGCAATGGTGAGAGTGGGGGCCCATGACCTTTTCAAAAGCCTGTTTAAAGATTCCAATGAGTCTTTCGTATGACGCACCATACCAAGGAGCCTTAGGTGGAGTGAAGTGCCAAGTTATGCCTTTTTGCATAAGCTTGTCACTTATGGAACTGTCTGACGTAATTGCTTCCCAGAACTGGGGTAAGTTGGTTGCAACTAACCTAAACTGGGCAGCATTGTCAGACAGGATTGCCCTTGGCATTCCACAATCTGCAAAGAACGTCTGGAACGCCGTCCACACTTTTTGTGTGGTTAGAGACGAGATAGAGAGAAAGTACACTGCTCTTGTGGATAGACAGGTGAATATCAGAATCCATGTTTTATATGGAGGTGATGTCGGAGTTGCCAAAGCCTTTTTCTTTTTTGGTAAATATTCATTGAAGACTGAATATGGACCAAATACATCAACACCTGTATAGGTGAAAGGATGTGTGAATGGTACCAATCTGAAATCAGGGATATCAGAATGGGTTGGTTGCGTAAAAGGCTGCTTATTGAGCTTTTTACACACTAAGCAAGAGGATTTTAATACTTTAAGAAGTATCCTCATTGCTTTTGGTAAGAAGTATGTCCTATGGAAGGCCGCCAGTGTAAACTTAATGCCTGTATGACTATTGAGTGTATAACATTCAACAGTATTAACTTTGTGAGGTGAGATTTTGGGTGTAACAACAACGGAGACAGTATGTCTTCGGTAAACGGTGTTACAGGCAAATAGTTTCTCAGCCTCAGGAGTCCTGATTTGTCAAGGGTGATATGAAACTTCTCGTATGCCACATATTCTGTTGGATTATGAGACAGAAGTGTATTGCGTAGGTCAGAAAAATATTTTTTCTGGTCTGTATAGATGAAGCAAAGCAGTGTAAACTGATAATTGTTGGGCAGTATTGCCCAAGGAGAAACCAACCTACGAGTGAGTCGCTTTCTCCAGAATCTTCGGATAGCTGTTGAGCAATTGTAAAAGATTCTCTTAAGACTGATGAGAGTGTTGTATTTGTCTATATCGATGCTGAATGGTGTATTCAACGGTTCGTTTATAAAGCTCTTGTAAGGTGAATTTGCCAGTGGGTCTATTCGACTTTTGTGGGATAGATCCAGCGGTTGTTGTGAGCTCGCTTGTTTGTGAGGTTGTGGTAGATCAGAGTCAGATTGATTCTGGTCAACAGTCTGTTGGCCAACTTGTGTGGCAAACAGTTTGACTTCACAAACATGGTTTACTGAGTTCATGACAAACTTTGGTATAGCTACCTTACGAGATTTCAACTGTCTGTTTAATTTGGCAGTCTTGTGATTGTCAAATATAGGATCAGTTGAGGTTGCTATAATTTCGGACAGTTTGTCAGAAATTTTGAGAGACTCCCTTAAGGTTGAGAGGATGGGTATAGAGTTCTCATCCTCTGATGGGTCTGGTAGAGACTGAATTACATGTAAGTCAGTCTGTGGCCATGAGTCTGGGTGATCAGGTAACCAGGCTGGTCCTGACCACCATGTGGTACTGAATAAGTCGTTCACCATTGCCCCTCGTGATCCGACGTCTGCTGGATTTTTGGTTTTTGGAACATAGCGAAATTGCAAGTTAGGAACGCTTTTTATTTTAGTAACCCTATTCAAGACAAATTGCGTTAACACTCTGCGTTCTAACAACCATGTTAGAACGCATTTACTATCTGACCATAAGTAGGTCGGACAGTTTTCTAGCTTTAGAGGTTTCCTAATGTTTTTTATTCCTCTAGCTCAATCAATGCCGCTAACAATTCCAACTTGGGGATTGTTACCGATTTCATTGGTGCTATTCTTGATTTCCCTATGACAAATCTGGTTATTGTTTTGTTGCTTTCTGTTTTATGGAAGCGTAAGTATACTACCATAGCAAAGGCTACCTGGGATGCATCGACAAACACGTGCAGTTGCGCCCTGTTTGGGTTATATGTACCCTGGTATATCTGGCGATGAAGGCAATAAGTTGTGCACTGGGACAAATCCTGTATTAGCTCTGTTGCTATCGGCTGCAGTGACAGAGGTAAGGATTCATCCCACTTGTAGTTTTCATTCCGAAGCCTTTTAATAAAAGCTGGTGAAGGAATGAAAGCTGGAGCAAACCAACCGTGGGGGTCAAAAAATTGTGAGATTGCTCTAAGAAACAGTCTCTTTGACCAGACGGGTTCTTGGTCTTTAAATTTGGTCGGACTCAGATAAAGTATATCTTTGTTCATGTCCCAAGAAAGTCCAAGAACCTTAATGATCTGTTTTGTTAATGCATGGTTGTGGGCAAAGTCATCGCGTAATGGGGTGCAATTTGTGCCCCATTGTGACAACTCCATTGATATGTCCCCGATCAACTTGTTAGCCTGATTGTGTAAATCCTTAGCTTCATTATATGTGGGCAACGATGTTACTAAGTTGTCCACATATATATTGTCAGCGTGTTTTTTGTAAAATTCCGGATTCGCCTGTTGGAAGTGATGCGACAGAACGGCCACCAACAAAAATGGCAGTGTCACAATTCCAAAAGGAACACGTTGGAATCGGAAGATTACTAAGTTTTCCCTAGTTAACGGTTTCTGTGGATTCAGGACCCACAGAAACCTTGTTACATCCCGATCAAGGGGGTGTAAATTTATTTGATGGAAAGCTTTTTTAATGTCGGCTATTATGGCGTATTTATCCTTATGGAAAGACAAAAGTATCTGGAGCAAATCTGGCAGGAGATTTGCTCCTTTGAACATGCAGTCATTGATTGAATGTTTTGATTGTTTTGTCTTTGCTGACCCGTCAAATACTACTCTGAGCGGTGTGCTTTTTGTTAGGTCCAAGATCCCTTTATGTGGCAGATAGTGTACAATATCTGGCTTGGATTTTGGATCTACTTTCTCTATCATTTCCAACTCTATGAGTAAGTTGAAATATTCGTCGTAACGTTGGTAGAACTCAGGTAACTTTCGTAACTTGGGGAGCTGATGCTCAAGTCTTTTGAATGACAGGTTGAAATTATCCGCCAACGGGGGTGGATAGTTTTTATACAACCATCTGATTTGGTAACGGTTGTTTACCAATTCGACATTCTTATAAAAGAGTTGAAGAGCGTCAGCTTCCACTTGAGCTTCTACCAAATTGTGAGATTTGATACCGATGGCGTCCAACCTCCATAGATTCTCAACCTCTTGTGGGATGGTTAAGAAGATAGGTGTGAAGATATCATCCACTTGTTTTTGGTTTTGGATGATACCTCCCAACATATATCCAAATTCTGTCTTTATCAGAGTTAGAGTCGGAGAGATATGTTGTACATTTGTCACAAACGACCACATGTAATCATTGCCTAACAATATGTCAACCGTATGCTCATCGTCTATCTTGGAGAACTCAATTCCAGAGTATTCTGGGAAACTTTTATGAAATTCTGACAAATAGGGTTGTTTCAGATTCTGCGTGATACTATTGATAGTTTTCGCAGTGATCGGAACCTTTAACCCACTCGGTGTCAGAATTTCAAAGTCTACTAGACATGATTTAAAGACGTTGGACGTCTGATTTTGTACACCTTTAAGTCTTATAATTTCTGTTTCATACCCTTTTAGTTTTAAGGATATGAAAGCATAAGACTTAGTAATGAAGGTGTCTACACTGCCACAATAAAAAAACCCTCGTAATTTGACTGCCCTCTGCAAGTGTGGTGATTGAGCATACGGTTGAAAAACAAGAAAAGTAGAACTCTTCTTGGTGCGAATAAATGATGAAAAGTACTCACTACTCATCGGTAAGCACTCCTTCTGGGCCGCACTGAGTTGCACCGTTCCAATGGCCCACGCAATTTTAGTTTCGCATTTGCCCTGTGGAACACGTGATTTTATAGTATCAAAATCAACAGTTGGTTTTGAAACTTTAGTAAAATCAACTCGGTGCTTACTGTGTGCCTCCTTCCACTGCCTCAGAGGGGTACGGGGTGTTCGGGCTCAGGCAGCTGTTGTGGGTGGTGGTGTGGCAATTAAACCACCAGCAGCAGAGGGCAATTTTCTGCTGACACTCCTGAGTCGCATGGTAAGTTGCACACCGAGTGCACAACTTACGGACGTTGAATTCCCTCTGTCGTTGTTCCAATGTGTTGTAACGTGGATTGTGGCAGAGGAAAGAGGGGTGTCGGTTAGTGCAGAAGAGGCATGCCTTCTGCGCCGAGTGAGCCAGGTTCAAGATGCTCTTAGGAGTGTCTTGAGCCGCTTGGTTCAACATTTCTTGTTCTTGGCATTCTGAAACAGAAGAGGGTTTGGGAAACTTAGATGAGTTTCCCAAATTGCTATGGTTTTGCCTCTTTGATTTCTTGGGATTGGATTTATCCTTTCCTTTTCGTTGATCGTTACCTTTCTGGAAAGTTGTGGCCAAAAATTCTGAATTGCCTTTGGGCTTTTTCTTTTTGAATGAACCTGTGTTTCTATTAGGGTCTTTGTTGGAGGGATGTTGCTTATCGAACATCTCTTCAATCTTTATAAATTCCCTAATGGCCGAGAACAAATGTGAAATGTGTCGTTCATTACTTTTTAGATGATTCCTGTAAGACCTAGGTGGAAATTTTTTCACTGTAACGTTAAACAGTTGTTCTTCATCTACAACAGGTGATACCAGCCGATAATGATCTACGAGGACTGCCAATCCATCCATAGTGTCTTGAATGGACTGTAGTGTATTGTTAGTATGAGGGAAGTCAGTTATCTAATACCAGATTTCTGCTCTGACCTTACTTGGATCCCCATACTTATCATGCAAGAATTAAAAACGTTGTTTATAACCTACATCGTCAGGTGCAAAGTGCGAGAATTTTTCGACAATGTCTTTCGGCATTGCTTGTTGCAATAACTTTATTTTCTGAGGAATCGCAATATCTGTTCGCAAATGCACATACATTTTAAAGCCTCTAATAAAACCTGGGTAGTTCAGAATCATGCCGTCCCATTCGTCGATGAAGTATTTGGGGGTTTCAGATTCACAGCTGGTTTTTCTGTGCACATTTCGGGGTCCAATTCCCAGCAACGGGGAATTGGGTCCACTTCCTTTGCATGATTTGGTATGTTAGCCATGTTACTAGTAACAGGTCGGGAAACCAATTTGGTTACTGAGTCGAACTGTTTGTCTAGATTCGAATGTCCGACAGGGGCGTTTGATTCTAAATCATTCGAGTCAATTTGAACAGAGCTTTTAGAGGTGGGGTAGGGGGAACCAACGCACACACGTTTTTGTGTTGGTTCCACTTAACCACTCTGATCGGTATTCAATCAACTTCACTTATGGGAATCGCTTGAATTGGTACGTAAAGATTGACCATTACCTTGTTGGATGGCAGGGCGAACAAATTCATCACGGATTTGGTCCTTGCCTATCCCGTAGACCACTTGGACATGCTGGATCAACTCGGAACGATTCCGGCAGATTCTGTCGATGACTGATTCCTCGTGTTCCAGCTTGAGTTGATCTTGCGCAACAAGCTGTGCGAGACCACGTAGCTCCTCCATCCGCTTGCGTTCCTGATCCTCCAGCTGCTGGCGGAGGCGGAGCTCCTCTCGGTGTTCCACTTCCCACTGAGGGGAATGTCCTCGGCCGCGTCCTGCTCCACGTCCTGCGCCTCTCTGTGCTGCAGTCTCCTCCTCTCTCCCTTGCAAAGATGGAGATGGGGATGGAGTGGGGAGTAGTTGGGGCTCAGGTGTTACCATTGGCACAGGGGCCAATGGGAACATCTCCTCAATTTTCCCTTGGCTGGAGCGGAGACGCAGTATCATGGAGCATGCGAGAACAATTTTATGTTTCGCAACTCCAGGTGGCGGCCAATTCAGCGTTTCAATGACCGTGGCAATCACCAGCAGTTCCTTGCGTCCTTGGACAAGGGTGAGGCCAGGTGTACTGATGAGGTTACTAAGTTTGACGACGTAGTAACCTGCGGACTCGATGGCGTCGTAGTAGAGCTCGATGTTCGTCTTGTACTCATCATCAGCTCCCGTGGATAACGAGCTGTATCGTGATCCTGCAATGGAGGATTGCTCGTACATGTCCTGTGGTGGGAGATTCATCAGTTGTGAATCTCTCGCCCGTTCTTCCATCTGCCGTTCTACAGTTTGATGTAGAAGGCAGCCACCGTGTTGAGCGATTTCTCTAGCCAATGGCGCATTGGCTATGACTGGTGGGATGGGTTGGCCAACGGGGAAGTAACGCTGATGGGACAGTCCGGAGATCGGCTGGCCAACGGGTCCAAACCCTGCTGCCAGTGGGGATACGGTTTGCGGTGGAGGAGGTGAAGCAGGTGAATCTGCTTCCTGGATCGGATCCATTTCAAATTCTATACAAACAGAGAGGCCGATAATAGACGAAATGTTTTCAAAGTCTAAGACAGATTTTGAAAATTTGAGCGTGACCCGTAGGCGCAATGAAGGGTATTCATCGCGGGTCACGCACATCTTTTTCAAATCCAAAAATTGCATTTGAAAAATAAATAAAGAATATTAAAATTAATGCACTCAAAATGGCGTCGAAGATTTGGAGTTCGCCTGAAGTAAAGTTTCATGATGCTAGGCTCCAAATACATCGGTGTTTTTGGTGGCTCTTTACGATTTTTTCTAATGAATTTTGTTTGTAGTCAGCATGTTTAGTCGGGGGAATGCATTAGGTTTTGTTTTTTCAACAAAATTTTTCGAAAATGGGTTCCGACTATTGAAATAATTGGATCCTGTAAGTGGGTCAGAACACGTTTAAGTGTTTTGATCTACCAAAAATTAATGCATTCCGCCGTTGATGTTTTGAACTTTGACAAGATCAAATCATACAAGAACGATTTCCTAACAAAGTTCGCGAGGCTCATGGTGTGGAAATTACTTGTAATTTTCAGACCCATAATGTCGCAAAAATGATGAATGTTGCTAAATTTGGACTTACCGTTTCTTGCTGACTGTTTTTTCTTTTAAAAAGATGGAGTACCAGTAAAACCCCTTTTGTGTTACTGGTACTCTTGACGTTTCTCATTGGC